>VXAX01006333.1:4044-31096 GCA_013399835.1 Leptocoma aspasia | reverse complement strand
GAGGACGGGCGGCGGGGCGGGAACAGCGACGGGAACAACAACGGGAACAACAACGGGAACGACGGCGGGTGCCCCCCGCTGCCGTCCAACCCCACCCTGGCGGATGCGAGGCGCCGCTCCACCTTCTCCAGCTCCTCCGACGAGAGCTGCTGCTTCCCGGCCTCCTGGGACAACCGGGAGACACCGGGGAACCCCGGCTCCGACACGGACTGGGCGACCGGGGAGGACGAGCTGATGGAGATGGAGGAGAGCCCCGGGCCGGGGGTCCCCGCGCCCCCGCCGCGGCCCTGGGCCAAGCCCCGGCTGGACACGCAGCCCCCCAAGACGCCCTCCCGCCTCCCCACCCCCCGGGGGTTCGGGGCAGGCGCCCACCGGGCCCCGAACGGCAGCCCCAGGGCATGGGGGGCTCTGCAGAGCATCCCCTCCTCCCTCCTGGAGCCCCCCTGGGCCCCGCGGGAGCGCGAGGGGCTGGAGGAGAACGCGTGGCCATGAGGGGTCAGTGGCCATGGCAGCTCCTGGCAGCCCCTGGGGACATCCCCGAGCTGCTGGGGAGGGTGGAGGTGGCACCCGAGGTGGAGACGCCCAGCCAGGCAATGGTCACAGAGCTGGGGTGGCCAGGACCTCTTCACTTGGTGACTGTTGGCATTGGGGTGGGCCCTGCAAGGAACCCCCAGCCCCAGGCAGGCCAAAAGGGTGCCAGGGGTGTCCCCAAGCCATGGGGAGCAGCTCCACGGGGGGGGGCCGCCGTGTGGTCAGGGCAGTGGTGGCCAGAGCAGAGCTGGCACCTGGGGCTGGAGAGCACCCAGTTCTTCTCTTCCTGGTCTCTTCATTTCTCCTCATTCTTCTGCACTTGTTTTCCTCATCTTGACCTTCTCTTCTTCTTGCTATTCTTGACATCCTCCTCATCTCATCTTCTCCCTCCTCTCTTCTTTTGGACTGCCTCCTCCTTCTCTTGTCTTCTCCTCTCCTCCTCTTGGCCTTCACGTCCTTTTCCCTCATCCTCTTCTCGACCTTCCCCTCTTTTCGTCTTGGCCTCATCCCCACCTCCCTGGCCACTTTCTCATCTCATCTCCTCTCCAGTCTCTCTTCTCTCCACCCCTGACTTGGGGACATGCAGTTTGTCACCACAACCTCTACTTCAGGGCAGGAAGGGGTCACTCTTCCCTCTCCAGCCCCCAGCTGGCCACAGCACTGCCCACAGCTCGTGTTGATGTCCCTGGGGTGGGACAGTGCTGTGCCCCCACCCCTGCATGTCCTCTCCAGCCAGTAAAGACCAACGGAGCTGAGCCCACCATGTCTGGTCATCTGTCCAGGGGGATTCAGACCCCCCCAGACCCAAGGGAGGAGGGGTCTAGGGGTCCCAGGAGGGGTGGGAGCAGTGAAGAGCTGGGGTGAGGCTGAGTCCCAATGTCCTGTAGCCCATTACAGCCACTGGGACCCCTCCTGAGCTCTCCCTGGAGCCCAAAGTGCCCCATGGCCAGGGACCTTCACCTCAGGGCTGCTGGCCTAGGGGGACACAGCCATGCTCTGAGGGCTGGGCAGGGTGTGGGTCACCAGGAGGGTCCAGACCTGCTGGTGGTGACTTTGGGGGTTCCAAAGCAGGGTGTCCACTGTGCTACCTTGGCACCTGCCCTGCCTCTCCTCTGGGAGTGGGGCTGGTGGCCCATGGGGTGTGCCAGAGCAGGACTCGGTGGTGCTGTCACCCACCCCAAGGGACCAGCAGCACCTCCTGGGGACCCCACGCTTGTCCCCAACCCCAGGAGGGGCTCGGGGCACCCAGATTGGACACCCTGTAGTGCTGCAGGGCCACTTTGGCTTTGGTGGATCCCTGGGAGGTTCCAGGAACACAGCCAAGAGCTCTCCAGGCCCATCCTGTCCCCAGGGGGTGACTGGCCCTGTGTCCCTGGCCCACAGACCCAGCCCTGCCCCATCTGCTGTGTCAGGCCTTGCTGTGCCAGAGGTCACAGGGCCACTGGCCCCACTGAGGGCTTATCTGCCCCTGCAGAGCTGGCAGGAAGCTCCCAGAATCCTGCTTCCCTCGGGGTCACCGGGCCATGGCCACCCCAGCAGCGTCCCCATGGGCCAGTGTCACCTTTATTCAACATTCCCCTCAAACCAGTGAACATTACAATATATTTATCTTTCATATATTAGAGATTTCCTGCTTCGAGGGAGGGGGGGACCCATGGCTTGATTTGGGGGGGGGGAAAGAGCAGTGGGACCCCCAGGGAGCACCCAGGGGTGCCGGGGGGGAGCAGAGGGAGCCGTGGGGCTGGGCAGGGGGAGAGGGGACACTCAGAGCCCTCCTGGTCCCGTGGCAGGGGCTGGAAAAGCCCTTTTTAACCTGCACATTAAGTACAGCCTCAAATTTGGGATCCTTGAGCCCCTCTGGGAACTTTGGGAAGGGCTCCCATGGGAAGGAGACCCTCTGTGAAGGGCTCACCCACGGCCCTGCTGAACCAGGGCACAAAATCAGGGAGGCAGAGAGAGAGGGGAGAAGCCAAAGCTGTTTCCCACCTGCTCCAGCCCTCAAGCCCAGGGCTCCAGGGGGATCTGCAGTCAGAGCCATCTAATCCCATGGCACTCTGGGCCCCCCAGCTGCTATTCCCAGGGTTTGGAATGCTGAACCCACCACCAGACACCACTCCATGAGAGCCAGGACCAGGAGCTGGGGTTTTTGGGAGGTGGGAGAGCAGCCCCCCACAGCTCCCAGCTGGAGGCTGAAAGTGGGACCCGGAAGGAGCAACGCCAGCGAGGAGGACACGGCATAACCCACACATGGATTGCTACAGGGATGCAGGGACTGGGGACAGCCCCCCACCCCCTCCCCTCCCCCCAGCCCCACTGGGAGAGGGAGAATCCCAGGGGCTGGTTCCTGGGCAGGAAGGAAAGAGGACATGCACACGGATCTGGCCCTGCTCCCTCGGGCGCGAAAGGGAGGAGAGGAGGAGAAGGAGGAGGAGGAGGAGGGGCTGCAGCAGCACCTCAGTTCTTCAGGATGGTCTCGTAGGCTTGGTAGATGTACTGGGACACCTCTGGTGCTCGGCATTTCAGGGATAACTGTGGGGAGAGAGGGAAGAGTGGGGTCATGGCATCCCACCCCATGCTGGAGAGGCACCAGCTCCAAAGCAGAGCCCTGCATGCTGCAGCACCCTCCCACGGGGCAGTCCAGCTCCTGATTTCAGCTGGAAAAAGGTTATTAAACCCCTACAAGCCCTCCCAGGGCAGAGCCATCCACATGCAGCACAGACAGGGAACAGGCAGGGGCAACACTCCAGCTTTTGGGACTGGATTCAGTGCCTGGCGCTCCAGGGTGAAGGGTTCCCCAAAAACATCCTCCTCTCCAAAGAGGAACGAGCCCCTTCAGGTGTTTGCTTAAGTATTAAATCATTCCAAAATCAATTAGCTCCTCAAGCAGGGAAAGTTCATGCTTTTTCCAAAAATCCTCTGGGATAAGGATTTTCAGCTATCCTCATCCCCAGTGAAAGCAGGGGACGTGGTGGGGACATCCCAACCCTTGGAAACGTCCCCCTCCTTGTGCCAGCCCTGCTGGGAAGGAGAGGCAGGAGGCACCAGGAGACTGGGAGGGCAGGGAAAAGCATCAGGGGAGGGAGGAATATCCAGGCAGCAGCCAGGGAGAGCCCAAAGCCAGGAAAAAAACCAGTCTCTAACCTCCAAATCCTGCAAGAGCGGGCAGGCCGGCGAGGGCGGGCGGCGGGGACAGAGACACAGAGAGAGCAGTCAGGGTGACACAGCTCGTCCCACCCCAAAGAGAACAGGCTGCCAGGGAGGTGGGGAGGGGACAGGGAAAGCAGGACACTGGGATGGCTCATGGATGAAGTGTGGATAGATCCCTGCTCAGGGAATGCTCTGAGGACAAGGTTTAATGGAGCTGGGGGGGTTGGAACCCCTCTGTGTCCTCCAGGTGCCCCCACAGGAGCAGTGTCACCCTCCCCACGAGAGAGGGACAGCGGGGCTGGCAGCAGCACCACCAGCAGCTGGGGAGGTCCCACCAGCAGGGATGTGCTCCCCAGCTTGGGGCAGGGAAAGGCAGGGAGGTGCCCTGGGGGGGCTGGGAGTGGGCAGGGGATGGGATGTACCGTGAAGCTGGGATTGCTGGGCTGGATCCGGAGCTCTGCCAGCACCCAGATGCCATTGGTGAGCTTCAGGGACTGGTAGAGCATGTCCTGCCCCTCCACGTTCCTCTTGGCAATGGTGAAGATGTTGCTGCCTTGGAGTTTGCTGCTCACAGCATCTGGGATGGGAGAGAGAGGCCGAGGGGCTGGGCTGACCTCCTGCTCCCCTTGGACCTGCTCCTGCCCCACCTCCTCCCCTCCCAGTCATGGAAGAGGCTTAGATTGGGTATTAGGGGAAATTTCTTCCTGGAAAGGGTGGTCAGGATGGCAAAGCTGTGCAGGGCAGTGCTGGAGTCCCCACCCCTGGAGGGACTGAACAGCCAAGTGGATGTGGCACTCAGGGACAGGGTTAGTTAAGCATGACCCGAGCCAGGTCCTTCTGAGGGGGTGGGACCCACCTGCATTGAGGGAACAGTCTTTGATCTGGAACTGGGTCTCATTCTCATTGGGAATGTCCTTCCAGGTGGTCAGGAACGTCTGCCTCTCTGCAGGGAGGGAGGACACCAGCACTGAAGGAGCTGCCAGACTGGCCACCCCCAAAGGTGACACAAGACATGGCAGCGGAGGTGTCACCCCGCCACTCGCTCCAGCAGCTCCCCAAGGCCAGGCTCAGGGCAGCCACCTGCTTTTGGGGGCTCACCCAGTGTGATCAAGAAGGTTCCAGGGGCTGGGATGGCACCTAGGGACAGGTGACAGAGCACACCTTGCGGGAGCCATGGTCACCCAACTCACCCATCTTGCCATCCTCCACAAACAGGATGTGCAGGGGGTACAGGGTGCTGAAGTAGAAGACGTCAATGTTGTTCTTCACTGCCACCTGGGGTGGAAGGACACGGGGATTTCAACACCTCTCACCCACAGCAGGTTCCCAAAATGTCCCGTCCCGTCCCGTCCCGTCCCATCCCATCCCATCCCTCTGGAGCCAGGTGTCACTGCAGCAAACACCTGGCTCCTGCTGTCACACCTGCCTCTGGATTTCTCCAAGGGACCCTGCCCCATCCCCAGCTCCCCAGGAGGGGACACCCCCGTGTTCCCCACCTGGAGGTTGTTGAGGGGGTCCATCTTCATGATGGAGCCCACGGTGTTCAGGGGCAGCGAGATCTCCACAGACTGGTTGGGAGCCAGAGGTGCATGCACCTGGAGAGGAGCAGCCGGGGCCAGGCCGAAACTGGGGGGACACCAGGGAGGGCAGGGAGTCAGGGTGGGGACAGCAGGTGATGGCACAAGGCACGGTCCATCCAACCCAGGCTCTCCCTGCCTTCCTCCAACGGCATCCCAGGAATCACCTTGTTGCTGGTTCCTGCCCTGCCCACCCTGAGCCACCTCCAAAACCTCCCCCCTTCCTCCTCCACCCATTTGTAGCATTCCTGCAGCATCTCCTCAGTGCCTTTGAGGGAAAGGAAGCATTGGTTCCCCAGGACCAACAACAGGACAATGGTCAGACCCCTGAGGAACGGCCTCTTCAGCCAACTTCTTAGAGGCTTTGGTTTGATGCTCATCACCACCACAGCCATCAGAGAGAGAAGGGTCATCACCAGAGGCTGTTCCCAGCCCTTGCAGCTCCTTCCTCATGTCCTCTTCCACACAAAACTGCTCCAGGCAGCACCTCCACGGGTCTCAGGTGACCCAGCCCAGGTGGGACTCACCTGTTGCGGTTGAACTGGATGGCAAAGTCAGACATGACCTGCAGGGCTTTGTTGGTCAGCACGAGGTCCATGGAGATGGAGCCCACCTGGCGGCTGAAGGTGCCAGAGATCTCCAGCCCCTTGGCTTTCATGGCAGGGAGCCACACCTGGGCCAGGGAGACAAGAAACCCTTGGGGTGTCACCCAAACCAGACCCTCTGGTGCTCCCCCAGCTCCTCCAGGGGAGGCTCTGCTGTGGGGGGGGCACCTGGGTCTGTGCCCCCCTTAACCCCGAGCTGGGCTGCCACACTCACCGTTTTGGGGGCCACGTAGGATCCTGAGAGGGTCCCCACCCCACTGGTGAGGTCAAAGAGGTCACCCAGGCCGCTGCCAAGGGGTGCCCCCACGTTTGTGGGTGCCGTGGTGCCAGGAGCTGGTGTGATGCTGCCGACTATCTGTGGGGACAAGAGAGGAGTTATGGGGGACACCACGGGGAGTGGGACAGGAGGAGGAAAAGGAGAATGAGGAGGAGGATGCAGAGAGTGAAAGGGTTTGGGCGTGAGGGCACACTCACAGCAGGGCTGCCTCCCACATCACTGCGCAGCTGCAAGAGAAGAAAGGGGCATCAGCAGGGGCAGGGCTGAAGGCACAGGGGTCCCCAAAATGTCCACTCTGGACACTCTCTGAAAGCAGCAGTGTTGGGCAGCAAGGGTCTGGAGTTGGGATGCTCCCGTGGTCCCAGACCAGGAGCTGTGAGGGGCTGTGGCTGTCCCCAGAGGGAAGCGAGGTGTCACTGGGGCTTGGGGGGAGCAGGGGCAGCCAGGGGTGGGC
Organism: Leptocoma aspasia; assembly: GCA_013399835.1. Classification (NCBI taxonomy): domain Eukaryota; kingdom Metazoa; phylum Chordata; class Aves; order Passeriformes; family Nectariniidae; genus Leptocoma; species Leptocoma aspasia. The sequence continues at coordinate 24,505 of VXAX01006333.1, read as the reverse complement.
ATGGGGCTGGAGGGCTGGGCAGAGGGTGATCCATACCCCTTCCGACTCGTCCCCCATCTCCAAGCAGAAGCAGGCAAGGTGGAGAGAAGAGCCAGCCACATGCAGAGAGAAGCCAGGAGAGAAGAGACAAAAAGAGAGAGAGAAGAGAAGGCGAGGAGAGGACAGAGGTTAGTCCTGACACATCTGTCTGTCTGTCCATGGCTGTCCTGGAGCCAGGGGACAGAGCCAGACCTCATTCCCAGCCTCAGTGCCAGCCCATCACCAATCCCTGTGAGCCACAAAGCACCAGGGCAGCACTGGCCCTGTAACACTTGCAGGGTTACAAAACAGGAAAGGCAGCAATGCTGCCTCCCCTTGGGATAAATCTGCTGGGTATCATGAGTCATGGAGCAAACTCCAAACTCTATTCCTTTAGGGTGCCTGGCCCATCTCCAGCACCCACAGGGCAGGTGTTCCCACACAGGGAGAGGTTTCCATCCTGTCTCACCACGAAGCCAAACCACTGCTTGGCCTGCATGCCCAGGAAGACACGCTGTCACCTCTGGATCTCCTGGCACAGGGGACACCCCACAAAGTACCCCACAGGCTGGGAGTGGGCACATCCTGGCCCAGCCCTGCAGCAGTTTGGGGGTCAGAGAGGGGCCCCCAAGAGCAGCCACTCCTGCAGCACAGCACATGGAGTGGGAACACCCACACCAACGGAGAGAAAAGGCACTGGGAAGTGGTGGGTGGGACCCCTCCACTGGATAATGGCAGGATAAATTAGGGTGCAGTGCCCTCTGTCCTCACCCACTGCAGGAAAGGACCAGTCCACATGTCCCCAGGCTGACAAGTCTGGACAGCCCAGCAGAGCCAGCATCAAGCCCAGCACGATGGCAACAGGATAGCCTGGAATCAGGGAAGGAGCACAGGAGCTGGGACGTACCAGGGTGTCCAAGCCACCCCCGAGGAGGTCCACGGCGGCCATCTGCATGGGGGCGGTGGCCACGGGTGGCCCGCTCACTGGGGGGCCCAGGTCCAGGTTGAGCAGGTCCCCCAGCAGGTCCTCCTGGGGGGGGATCACAGTGGGCTGATCCGCCGCCGGCCCCCCTGACGGGGCTATGTCTGGGCCTTCAATGCTCTCTTTCCTGAAGGGAATGGCACAGGAAACATGGGAGAGGGTGAGGAGCTCCAGCTGGGACAGGAGGTCCCACTGCAGACAGGAGCTGACCCAGATGGACCCTCCAGCCCATTCTGGCTCCCAACACTTTAATGGCAAGCAAGCCCCCCCCCCCGTGCCAGCCTGGCTCCCAACACATTCCCATGGAGATCACCTTCCCGTGGGATCACTCCTTTTAAGGCCGGGGTTGAACCCACACAGCCCTGCTCCTACAGAAGCTCCCTTGGGGACAGGAGCTCAGCTCTGAGCCCAGTGGCTCCCCAGCAGCCCCACAACTGCTCAGCCCCACATCCAACCTCTCCATGCACAGCCCTGGATGTCCCAGCACGGGGTGGGGACACAGGAGCACTCACGAGTCCGTCCGTGGGGGCAAACTCTTGTGCACGACGCCCCTGCTGCCCTCGACGAAGGCGCTGGGGGGTTTGTGGTACACCGAGGCCAGGGTCCCGATGTAGCAGATGAGCTCGTCCAGCAGCGTGGGCTCGATCAGATCCGTCTCCTCCGAGATCAGCGGCTTCTCGGCCAGCACCACCTCCTTGGCGGCCACGGGGTCCGTGGAGAGCAGGCGCCAGTAGATGTAGCCACGATCCCGCAGGTCGGGGTTGTCCGAGTCCTTTGGGAAGCCATTGGGAAGCTGCAGCTACTACAGAGCTACTCAGAGCTGCTTTTCCCATCTAAGCCTTGCTGGGAGGGATCACAGGGATCAAAGAGGCCACAAGGTCCCTCCTGAGCCATGGGGGTTGTCTACGCTCTCCAGGCTTTCAAATGTCAGCATTCCCAGAGGGACTTGGGACAAGAGCCTGGAGGGACAGGACACAGGGAATGGCTTCCCACTGCCAGAGGGCAGGGATGGATGGGATATTGGGAAGGAATTGTTCCCTGGGAGGGTGGGCAGGCCCTGGCACAGGGTGCCCCGAGAAGCTGTGGCTGCCTCTGGATCCCTGGAAGTGTTCAAGGCCAGGTTGGATGGGGCTTGGAACAGCCTGGGATAGTGGAAGGGTAGCAGGCTGGAACAAGAGGATCTTTAAGGTTTCTCCCAACCCAAACCATTCTGAATTAAGTTCCAATTACCTGCCTGCTGTCACATGACCAAGCCATTCCCACTGCCCCGAGGGATGGGAAGCCCTGGGAAGCTCTCCCAGGTGTTACCCACCTGTGTGGCCAAGCTCAGCACCTGCTGCACCAATTCCTGTGTCTCCGTGGGCTTCTTCAGGAACAGCTTCACAATGGCTGTCAGCAGCTGCAGCTGGACCTGTGGGGGACAGACAGGGTGAGGGCCAGACAGACAGACAGGTCACGCTGGGTTTGTGCAGGAACACATGGATTTTCCCAGGACCTAACCTCAACCTGCCTTTCAAGGGACCGAAGGCACAGTGACCATGCCAGTGGCAGTGACACATGTCAGGGCTCCTCACCTGGCCCCTTTCCAAACCATTTTCACACCCTCAGACACAGGCTGACCCCAACATTATGGGGCAGGATCTTGGGAGCAGGTTACATGGTCCCACAGGGCACAGGCCAGAGCATCCTTTGATTTCCACATGGATAAGCAGCAGGAATTCCCCTGTAATGGTCCCTCCCAACTTCTCAGGGAGCCTGGATCTCTGGCTTTGCTACTTAGCATTTGTGGACTTTGCCCTGTTCACTGTCACTTGGTTACAGGGTGTTTTGCACAGTTTTCCAGAGATGGAAACCCTCCAAAATTCCACAGGCAAACCCACTGGCCTCAGTTGCCCTGGGAGACAGGGCAGGCCCTGCTCCCTCTGCTCATTTTCCAGCTCCAAAGGGACCCTGTGCTGGCACAGAGGGATAACCAGGTGACTGCCTGGTGCCTCCCAACCACGGAATAGGGAAGGCACTTGGAACACCACGGTGGCATTCCACAGAACCATGGAACAGATTGGGCTGGAAAGGACCTCAAATCTCATCTCATTCCCCCTCCTGCCATGGGCAGGAACATCTTCTACCATCCCAGGTTACTCCAAGCCTGGACCACATCCTACACTTAAACCTGCTGCCCCAAGCACCTGCACGAACAATCCCTTCGGAGCAAACTGCCCCCTGCTCCACTTAGCAGGAGCTCTGTCACAGTGCCACCCTGAGCCAGCAGGTCCCCCTGGCACACCTGGGTGCTCTCATCATGGAAGCCCTCCAGGAAGCTCTCCAGGAGCTCGTCGGCATTGTCGATGCGCTCGGCGTATTCCCCCACGATCCAGATCATGGCAGCCCTGGCCTCGGGCTCATCCAGGGAATCCAGGTTCTCACAGAGCGTGGCAATCACACTCTCGTACCTTCCCCAGGAGAGGACAAAGAGAGGAGAAAGCTCACCAATAGCAGGAGACCCGAATCCTGATCCACCCAAACTCCAACCACATCCCACTGCCCACAGCACAACTGTGGCTGAGGGCACCCTGCCTGGGGCTGTCCCCTCGCCCCATGGGCAGTGCCCACACTGATCCCAGAGCACATTCCCTGCTCCTGAATTAACCCTGCTCCTCTCTGGAGCTGCCCAGAGCCACCGGCTGTTCCTGCAGAGCTCTGCTCGTTACCAATTCAGTTCATTAGTATTTATTGCCACGATTAGTCCCCGACTTCCTGATTACAGAGTTGCCTATTCATCCTGGCTCAGCTGGAACATTCCCTCCCCTCTCCTCCTGCTGCCCTTGTTCCAGCATCAGGAGCTGGATTGAGAGCCAGGGACAGTTTCTGCTGACACAAGCGAGCTGCACATCCCTGGCAGCTCCTCTCCATTTGAGTGCCTGGATCTGGGACTGCCACCATCCCGGGGCCGGGGACAAAAAAACCCAAAGCCACCTGTGCTGGGGGGAGGCTGGGGGGCTTCATCCCACCAAGAGTTTGTGGCCCCTCCAAGCACAGAGGGGAGGGAAGAGCTCGTGTAGGACTGGGAGCATCCCAGAGGATCCCCACGCACTTGTTGGGGTACTTGCGGAAGATGTCCCTGATGACCACGATGGCCTCCTGCACCACGTAGTTGACCTTGGTCTGGATGAGGTCCAGCAGGGTGCTGACACAGCGCTCGGCCGATTGCTGCCAGAGGGACTTGGTCACACAGGGACAGTCCCACGCGGTGACCCCCTCACACCCCCATCCCAAACCCGCCACTGCCACTCCCACTCCCCCTCATCCCCCCCAAATCCAACCCACAGCAGAATGGGGGACACTGAGTGTGGTCTCCCCTTCACATGCTGGTGTGGCTGCTCCTCATCCTCTCTGCACATTCCCACAGGCTCCGCTCTCCCCATGGGAAGCATTCCAGCCATGCAGAGCCACCTTTCCAGAAAGGTTCTTAATTTTTTTGAAAATAATCCCCACAAGGAAGCAAAGCCTCCAAGTAGCCCCTCAGGAAGGGAGGGATTCCCTCCCAGCCCCTCCGGAAGGGACTGGCTCCCTCCCAGCCCCCTGGGAAGGGATCAGTTCCCCCTCAGGGAGGGATCAGCTCCCTCACAGCCCCACTCTGGTCCCCAACAAGCCACTGGTATCACCCACTGCATTCAGAACTCCCGGCCCTGTTCTAGGCAGGGATTCCAAAGCAGTTCCAATGGCAAAAGATAAGGGGATGGAATACCCTCCTGGCACCCCACTGATCCATGTGAAACAACCATGGCTCATCCCACGCCTGGGAAGGCTCCAACTCACAAATTCTTGGGATAAGATGGCCATCATGTGCTGGAAAGTGCTGCCCTGCCCAACCACAAGGCCCCACCGTGTCCCAGCCCTCACCTCCACCTTGATGGCACAGCGGCCAATGGCTCTCACTGCCTTCCTCACAAAATCCACATCCACCTCCGTGGCGTATTCCTTCAGCTCTGCCAGCACCTGAGGGATGGCACAGCACAGTGAGAGCCTGGCAGCAAGGCAAAGCCACCAGGAGAGCGGGGCAGTGACCCAGGAGCAGGCTGGGTGGGACAGCTGCTCCCGGCCGCATCCCGCAGAGCTGGGGCTGGCACTTGGGCACCCCTGGGTGCCCCACCCCCAGCTCCTGACCTGAGCTATGTTGGCCTGGGAGGCCAGGCGGATCATGATGTCCAGTTTCTCCAGTTTGACGTAGATGGGGTCGTTGTACTTGACAAAGAACACCTTCATCTCGTGCTTCAGGATCTCGGGCCTGGGGGCAGTGAGAGGCGGCGTTAGGGGGGACACGCACCCACTTCCACCACAATCCCAATTTTGGGGGCCTATTCAATGCCAAGGAGTCCAAGTCACCGTGATTATCCCCCAGGATTCTGTCCCTTTGCTGGCACGTAGGGGACAGAGCACAACCTTGTCACAAACACAGGCCAGACGTGAGGCAACGGGGGATCTTTGTCCTGCCAAGGCTGGAAGGGATGTTTTAGTGGGAGCAGGGACACAAATCCAGACCCCAGGGCTAGGCTGGACCTTTCTCACCAGCTCATCCTCTCTCTAAGCTGGGAAAGAGCTAGGCCAGGTCCAGCTCCAAGCTGCCTTCCACATTCCCACTCCCAGGGACACTAATTGCTTTCCACTTCTCCCAGAAATTGCTGCTATTTTTAAGAGACGACCACGGCGCTGACTGGGAGGAGAACAAATTATCTGACTGGGCTGGGGCTCTCCAGCTGCCACTCCTGCTCCAGGCACACGTGTGGGGCCTTGGCCACCTCCAGGATTTTAGATCAGCATAGGGACAAAAGGACTCTGAGCTCTTGTTCAAAGAGGACAACTGTGGAGAAAGCACCTGGCATCGCAAAAACCCCTCCCTAGACAAGGAGTGACTACTCCCAAGTCTCACAGCTTTTGGCTTTGTCATCCTTTGCTGCCCCAAATAAAGAATAAATTAAACTAAAGGATACATTAAACTGGAGATCCCAGCTTAGCTCCCTGCTCATTCCCTCACCTGACTGACTCAAGGCCAGGTTGGACAGGCCTTGGAGCAACCTGGTCTAGTGGAACGTGTCCCATGGCAGGAGATGGGATGAGATGACCTTTAAGATCCCTCCCAACCAAACCATTCCATGATTCCATGACTCTCCTTGGATTTTAGATAACAGAGAAGAAAATACCCTACAGGATGTGTTGTGACACTGCTGCAGTCAGAGGGATTGCAGCACCTGAGGCTAAGAGGGGACACCTGGACACCCACCTTTTCTGCACGATGAGGTTGATGTTGCGGAGGGCCACGTACTGCAGCTCGGGCTCTGCGGACAGCAGAGTGACCAGTGGTGGGGCCAGCTTCTTCAGGAGAGTGCCATAATAATCCAGGTCCTTGGACAGCATCTCCATGAACTTCATCAGCACCTTGACGGCCGACAGCACCACGGCAGAGTTGGCGTGGGACAGCCGGGGTGTCACCCGCTCGCAGATGCTGCCGGGGCGAGGAGGAGGGAAAGGAAATTATCCTAGCCCTTCCTCCTGCTGAAAAACTCCTGCCAGCATGGAGGAAGGACTTGCAGGAAAGCTGAGCAGCACTTGGGACCTTCCCAAAGAGGCTGAACTGGCTCCTGAATGCCCCAGTGAAGGTTATTCCCCAGGCCCTGTAGAACCCCCTGGCAGTGACCCCGTTTCGGGGCTCCCCAGTGCCCACTGTCCCCTGCGGCCACATTTTAAGCAGCTCAAGGAGCACAATCCCTGTGCCAGAGCTTGCTACGGGAGCAGGGCAGGCTCCAGATGGCCATGCCCAAGGCACAGGTCCAGCAGATGCCTGCTGTCCCATCTCCTGCAGCAGGGTCAGGAGGATGAAGACTCTCCTCAGACGAAAAGGGGCAGTGCCAAGCCCTGCCTGTCCCCTCTCCTTTCCAGCCCAGTATCCCCTCACCTCTGTGCTTCCCGGTCATCCTTGGGCATGTAATTTGCCAGGCAGTCCAGGATAAAGATCTGGCCCCACTCAGTGCACTCGTTGAGGGCCGTGAGCAGCTTGTTGATGGACTGGGGGTTGAGGTCCAGGAGGTTGCTGCTAGGATGAGACTCGGCTATTTCCGACAGAGCTGCCACCGCGTTGGCCACCACCTGCCAGGGGGGACAGGACACGGATTGGTGACACCAAATGTGGTGTGAGGGGACAAGCTGTCTCCTCACCACGAACCCCTCACATCCCACCTACATCTGGGCTCCAGCTTCTCCCTCCCCGCAGCAGATCTGAGGGGGATGGATGAGCCATCCCCACCGGCACGCTCCCACCGCCCACGCCGCATCTCCAACGGCTCCCACGTGTTCCAGAGTCAGCCTTGGCTTCCTGCCCAGTTCCCTTCCCCAGGCAGCTCCGAGGAGCCCCACAGCTTTCCACACAGCTCCTGGGCTTAACACTATGCCCAGGGTAAGACTGGAAAAGCAGGAAAGGCTGTGGGAAGAGAAACCCTGGGGAAAGGTGGTTTCAAAGTTCCCCATGCCCAGGGAAAGGGAGGGAAGCCAAAGCCCAGCTGCCAGGAAAACCAGAGGCAAAAGCCACGGGCTCTGTGGTATCAGAACCAAGCACCAGCTTCCCTCTGCCCCGAGGCAGCTGGAGCAGCCTCCTTCCCACTGGGAACAGAGGAATGACACACAGCCAGGGGATGGGAGAAACCCTCCATCCAGGACACGGGGTTAAAAGGGCAGGCAACACAGCCTGCAGTCCAGAGAAGCAAGAATTCCCCAAAAGTGGTTTGTTAACACCAAAAACAGAGTCTGGGAGGAAGGGAGTTGGATGTGAACACGACAGGAGAGCGGTGACTGCCATTTGGATGAAGAGGAGGTGGATGGAGAAGGCAAAAAACAATCACCATGGGGTTGGAGTCGGAAATGAGATCCTTGAGGGTGTCCAGGAAGCCCTGGTCCTCCACCAGCTGGGCGTTGATGTCGTGGAGCTTGGCCACGCAGACGGCGGCCGTCTTGCGCACGTAGGGGTCCTCGTCCTTGAGGCACTTGCGCAGGGGCTCGCACAGATATTCCGTGATCTTGTCCACACGGATGCAGCCCATGGTGCGCACAGCCAGAGCCCGGATCAGCGGGTTGGGGTCCTCACAGTCCTGCAGGAAGGACAGGGGAGGTTTGTTGGAATCCAGGGCACAGGGAATGTTTTTCTGTGTGTTTTAGAAAGCCCTGATTCTCAGCAGAATGCTGTTTTTAATCTCTGTCCCAGGGAAAAAATAGCCAAGGCTTTGGGATGAGTTGGAGAACACAGGTGTGAACTAGGTAGCAGTGGTATGTAGTAGTAGCAGTAATATTTTGTCACAAAGTGAAAAATTTAGGGTTTTAGGATTTTAATATGAGAGTGAATAGGGGACAAGATGGAGGACTTTGGGTGTTGTCTCATCCCTTTCTTGTTCTTCTTCCACTCCATTTTCTGTAGTACTGGTGGCACGAGGTTATTGGTTAGAGCATAGGTGCTACATGAATAGATTAGTAGAAGTTATTGGTAGTAAAGTAAAAATAAGATACGTGTTAGAAAGTAATTGGACTGATGATTTTTAAAAGGCCTTGGTTTTGGGTGTTCAGGAGCCATTTTGGTCCATTTTATGCCTTGTTTCTCATACGCTCAGTCTGGTGTACAGACAGCGTACTGAACTTAAGAGAAAAATAAACAGCCTGAAGACCAAGAAACAGAGAGTCCTGCTCGTTTTTCATCCCTGGCACAGAACTCACGAGAGGGAACCTCCCCCAAGGGTCCAGGTGGTAGGTTCCCAGCCTTGCCGGGTCCCCCAAAATAACGCCACAAGGTTGGACATCCTGGGCTCTTCAATCACAGGTATCTCTGGGGGGGTTCAGGTCCTCCAGGAGGATCTGGGTTCAAATCCTGAGGTTTTCATGTTCTGCTCTCGAGAACAAGTCACCCAAGAGAAGTATCTCTCTTGTCCTGCACCCACTGAGTTCCAACACCACCAACCCTCACTCCCAGAACTCCTCAATCCATCCAGCAATCCCATGTCCTCATGACTCACACCAGGTACCTGAACCCAACCTGATGATGGAAATGTGTATTGGGATTATTATGTGGGGTTCATCCTCCCTAAAAAGCTTGAACTCCCTCTAAAGCCCTCCAGGCCTTTTCACTGAGTGATTTGGCAATATCCTGGGTCCTAACACATTCTTCAGCTCCCAGCTCCAACAGGAAGATCACGAGGGATTTCTCGGCACATAAATCCACATGACAGCTCTTGATCACGGGAGCTGCCCACACCCCTGACAGAGCGAGTGGCACAGGACAGCTGCCAAAAACTGGGTTTCTGCATTACTGGACAAATTCAATCAGTTTTCTAGAGCTTGGAGAGCCCCTCCTCCAGAAGGGAGAGGCTTTGGAAAGCTGCCCATGCTCCCTGATTTGCAGCTTGGCACATTCAACTGGTATGTGGTTCCCTGTGGCCCCAGGACATGGAGCCCTGTCCCCTCACCTTCACAAAGGTGTTGACAGCCATGATGGCCATGTCTGGCTGGCTCTTGGCATAGTTCATCAGGTAGAGGTAGACCAGCTTCTTCAGCTCCAGGTTGTCTGTCTGCATGCAGTTCACCACGTCCGGGAAGAGAGCGCTGGAACACAGAGAGCTCTGTGAAGGCAGGACATGGCCACACTGCCACTGCCCCCTTCCCACAGATAACCTGCTCCTAAAACCAGGAGGACCCAGCTCTCTCCTNGCTTTAAGGACCTTTTCCCACCCAAACCATTCCATGATCTGAGCCCACCCTGCAGGAGACATGGCTAAAATGCCCATCCCCCAGTGGATTTTTTTAATGGATCTGTACCAAAACCAGCCCTTGATGGACCAAAATGGAGCTTTCCCACATGGCTCTGCTGCATCCCTGCTCCAGGGCACATCCACTGCCCCGGGAGAAGGGGCTGGACAATTCCCTCAGGCACAGGGTGGGGTTGTTGGGGTGTCCTGTGCAGGCCAGGAGCTGGACTGGATGACTCTTGTGGATCCCTTCCAACTCAGGATAGTCCAGGATTTTATGCATTATCACAGAATGGTGCCAAAAGGAAGAGCCCCACTCCCCTGGGTGAGTCCTGAGCACCAGGATACTCTGCTGGGATGGAGGGGAATGCAGTGGATCAGGTGCCTGCACAGAGCTGGGGCTTCCCCTTCCCAAACATCCTGGAGCTGTGGGATACCAGAGATGCTGTTTCATCCCAAGACAGACCAATCAGGCAATTAAATCACCTCAGGGGAGGCAATCAAGATCCCAGGGCTAACACAGGGGTTATCCCACCCTGACAGATGTCCCAAAGCTCCTGGAAGCTTCTCCTCCTCCGCAAACCCAGCTAGCCCTGACAGGATCAAACCCAGGGCCCCCCTAAATCCAGGGAACTGGGCTTTGCAAAGCTGCTACCCACCTGGGCTGCTCTCACCCCGGGCTAAACCGGGCTTTGCTGGCACTCCTGGGGAGCAGTGAACTCAGCAAACTGCTTCCCTGCAGCCTAAAATAGGCACACACCAAAAAAATGGGCTGACACAGCCACGGGATCATGGAATGGGTTGGGAATAACGGAATCTTTAAACTTACCAAGTTCTACCCCCTGCCATGGGCAGGGACACCTTCCACTATCCCAGGGTGCTCCAAGTCCTGTCCAGCCTGGCCTTGGACACTGCCAGGGATCCAGGGGCAGCCACAGCTTCTCTGGGCACCCTGTGCCAGGGCCTGCCCACCTCACAGGGAACAATTCCTTCCCAATATCCCATCTAAATCTCTTTTAGTTTAAAGCCATTCTCCTCTGGCCTGTCACTATTTGTCCACGTAAAAAGCTGTTCTCCCTCTTTTTTTAAGCCCCTTCAAGTCCTAGAAGCTCCTGCCATTTCCATGTGATTTCCACAGTGGTCCCAAGATGGACACTCCCTGCTGCTGCTGCTCTGGCAGCCAGGGATGCCTCAGTTCTCCCAACCCTGCATGTGTTTTCCCTCCATTTACTCTTAAATGCACCGTGAAAACCAAATTGCGGATGCTGCCTGTGCTGGGACAGTTCTGTGCAGGAAAAGGCACGGAAAGAGCCACGTGCAGCTCAGCCAGATGGAAAAAGGGAAGTAGGAACAGCAGCTGCCTGACCTTTTGGACTGGAGAGGCTGCAAAGGGTTTATCAGCACCCAGGCACCACCACCAACCCTCCACCACAAAGGCACCAAGGGGGTCCTGCTTGTTTTTAGTAACACAAAAAGGAAGTGGGAATAATCCCAACAAACTGATCTGGCAGCCAGACCAATCCTCTTTTAGCCAGATTACAACAAAAGCCAGAAGAGCCCCCACCTGCCAGGTGGCCACGTGGACACAAACTGCACTCCAGGAGGTAGAGCTGCAGCCAGGAAAGTACCTGGGTGAATCCCGAGGGGAAAAGCAGCATGGAAACCCCCTTGGAAGCAACAGGAGGAAAAGGGAACACAAAAGCTATCTGGGTTTGGCTTGGGAACAGCAGGAAGGAGAGGTTTAGGATAAATTTCAGGAAAAGGTTCTTCCCCCAGAGGGTGCTGGCACTGCCCAGGCTCCCCAGGGAATGGGCACAGCCCCGAGGCTGCCAGAGCTCCAGGAGCCTTTGGACAGCGCTGCCAGGGATGGACAGGGTGGCATTGTGGGGGTGTCTGTGCCAGGAGTGGGACTGGATGATCCCTGTGGGTCCCTTCCCACTCAGGACATCCCAGGATGCAGCCCCACCACACACCTGACGTCCTTGCCGACAGTCATGGACGCGATCACCTTCTTCACAGCCTCCTTCTTCTTCTCCTTCTTGTCGCTGTTCAGCTCAGCTTTCAGCTCAAATATCTCCCCTGGAAAAATGGGAAAAGTGGCAGCTCAGGGATTAGTGGAAGGGGTACCCCATCCCTCTGCTGGGTGAGCACAGCTCCCAGCTGCTGTGTGACAGGGTTCCTTTGCCACTCCTGAAAAGAGGGATTTAACTCCACCAACATCTCACCGAGGGCTGGGGCTGCTCTGGGGGCTCAGTTCTCATCCATGGGAAACGAGATGAGTCTCCTGGTGAATCCTTGTGGCTCCTCCAGCCCCACAGGGATGGGAGACACTGCAGGAGCCCCCCACAGGCACTGGATGGGGTTATCCAGAGGGTATTTTTGGCTGTGGGGTGGTTATCCCAGCCCCATGAGGCCCTACCCTTCCCAGGGATGATGGCAGGTGGATTTTGGGCCTGCTCCTCAAGGCCGTACAAGGAAGGGCGTCTCCCAAATCCCTCCCTGCCTGTGNCCTGGAGCTGTGGGATACCAGAGATGCTGTTTCATCCCAAGACAGACCAATCAGGCAATTAAATCACCTCAGGGGAGGCAATCAAGATCCCAGGGCTAACACAGGGGTTATCCCACCCTGACAGATGTCCCAAAGCTCCTGGAAGCTTCTCCTCCTCCGCAAACCCAGCTAGCCCTGACAGGATCAAACCCAGGGCCCCCCTAAATCCAGGGAACTGGGCTTTGCAAAGCTGCTACCCACCTGGGCTGCTCTCACCCCGGGCTAAACTGGGCTTTGCTGGCACTCCTGGGGAGCAGTGAACTCAGCAAACTGCTTCCCTGCAGCCTAAAATAGGCACACACCAAAAAAATGGGCTGACACAGCTACGGGATCATGGAATGGGTTGGGAATAACGGAATCTTTAAACTTACCAAGTTCTACCCCCTGCCATGGGCAGGGACACCTTCCACTATCCCAGGGTGCTCCAAGTCCTGTCCAGCCTGGCCTTGGACACTGCCAGGGATCCAGGGGCAGCCACAGCTTCTCTGGGCACCCTGTGCCAGGGCCTGCCCACCTCACAGGGAACAATTCCTTCCCAATATCCCATCTAAATCTCTTTTAGTTTAAAGCCATTCTCCTCTGGCCTGTCACTATTTGTCCACGTAAAAAGCTGTTCTCCCTCTTTTTTTAAGCCCCTTCAAGTCCTGGAAGCTCCTGCCATTTCCATGTGATTTCCACAGTGGTCCCAAGATGGACACTCCCTGCTGCTGCTGCTCTGGCAGCCAGGGATGCCTCAGTTCTCCCAACCCTGCATGTGTTTTCCCTCCATTTACTCTTAAATGCACCGTGAAAACCAAATTGCGGATGCTGCCTGTGCTGGGACAGTTCTGTGCAGGAAAAGGCACGGAAAGAGCCACGTGCAGCTCAGCCAGATGGAAAAAGGGAAGTAGGAACAGCAGCTGCCTGACCTTTTGGACTGGAGAGGCTGCAAAGGGTTTATCAGCACCCAGGCACCACCACCAACCCTCCACCACAAAGGCACCAAGGGGGTCCTGCTTGTTTTTAGTAACACAAAAAGGAAGTGGGAATAATCCCAACAAACTGATCTGGCAGCCAGACCAATCCTCTTTTAGCCAGATTACAACAAAAGCCAGAAGAGCCCCCACCTGCCAGGTGGCCACGTGGACACAAACTGCACTCCAGGAGGTAGAGCTGCAGCCAGGAAAGTACCTGGGTGAATCCCGAGGGGAAAAGCAGCATGGAAACCCCCTTGGAAGCAACAGGAGGAAAAGGGAACACAAAAGCTATCTGGGTTTGGCTTGGGAACAGCAGGAAGGAGAGGTTTAGGATAAATTTCAGGAAAAGGTTCTTCCCCCAGAGGGTGCTGGCACTGCCCAGGCTCCCCAGGGAATGGGCACAGCCCCGAGGCTGCCAGAGCTCCAGGAGCCTTTGGACAGCGCTGCCAGGGATGGACAGGGTGGCATTGTGGGGGTGTCTGTGCCAGGAGTGGGACTGGATGATCCCTGTGGGTCCCTTCCCACTCAGGACATCCCAGGATGCAGCCCCACCACACACCTGACGTCCTTGCCGACAGTCATGGACGCGATCACCTTCTTCACAGCCTCCTTCTTCTTCTCCTTCTTGTCGCTGTTCAGCTCAGCTTTCAGCTCAAATATCTCCCCTGGAAAAATGGGAAAAGTGGCAGCTCAGGGATTAGTGGAAGGGGTACCCCATCCCTCTGCTGGGTGAGCACAGCTCCCAGCTGCTGTGTGACAGGGTTCCTTTGCCACTCCTGAAAAGAGGGATTTAACTCCACCAACATCTCACCGAGGGCTGGGGCTGCTCTGGGGGCTCAGTTCTCATCCATGGGAAACGAGATGAGTCTCCTGGTGAATCCTTGTGGCTCCTCCAGCCCCACAGGGATGGGAGACACTGCAGGAGCCCCCCACAGGCACTGGATGGGGTTATCCAGAGGGTATTTTTGGCTGTGGGGTGGTTATCCCAGCCCCATGAGGCCCTACCCTTCCCAGGGATGATGGCAGGTGGATTTTGGGCCTGCTCCTCAAGGCCGTACAAGGAAGGGCGTCTCCCAAATCCCTCCCTGCCTGTGGCAGCAACCCCCCAGCCCAGGGCACCATCTCCTGCCCTCCTGAAGCCACACTGAGCTCCTTATTCCCTCCTGGGCTGGCAGATTGAAGCGGAAGATGCCACATGGCTTCTCTCCACATTAATTCCTTGGTCTGGAGAGCGCTTAAGGCCCCGAGCGCTGCCCAGGGGAGCTCCTGAGCTGCTAAAGCTGATCACCAGCTGCCACCAGCCCTGGCCGGGGTCAGGAGGCTGGGGACAAGGTGTCCTGACCCCACAGCAGCCCAGGACCTGCTCCAGAGCAAGGAGCAGGGTGGGGTGTCAGCCACAGCATCCCAAGGAGACTCAGGGCATTCCCACAGGAGCTTCCCAACCCTCTCCACCTGGTTTATACAGGTGTAAGAACCAGCTGGTGACTTTGGGATGAACTGTGATATTCCTGCTCCTTCCCTTACCTTTCTTGGTGGTGGTGAAGTACTTGGAGTCCGTCATGGTGGTCTCCAGCCAGCAGCACGGCCCTGGAGGAGAGGCAGAGCACAGAGGTTCAGGGCTGATAATCTCCTTGCAGGGATTGTTATGGAGAGCTCCAGGAAGGAAAAACACCAGGGGAGAGAGGAAGAGTTTGGGATCTCATGGGAAGAGTCACAAGGAGAAGCCAAACCCCTAAGGGAGGGTGAGCACCTTGCAGCTCTGTGATGATGGGGAATCAGCTGGTTCTCCAAAGAGGATTTGGAGGAGGAAGGGAATCACTGAAGATTCCAGGGCTGCAGCCCTGACTTTGCTCATCCCATCCCACACAGAGCCAGGCAGCAGGGGCTCAGTGATCCCCCCTGGATTCACCTCTCCTCATCCAAAAAAAAAACGCTTTCTTAAGGAAAAGTCACGCCCAGCCCTCCCTCTCACCTACACAAGGAACAGCTCTGGGCTGGGGAAAGGAACTGAGCCAAACCCCAGGCTCAGCTCAACGGGACAGCGCAGCCCAGGGGCACGGATCTGCCAGATCAAAGGGAGCCTCTTCCAGAAACCAGCCCTGCTCCAGCAGGGTTGCTTTAAATTCCAAGTGTGAGAGGTTTCCACCCAGCACCTGAGGCTCCATTATATAATTCAGGCAGTTTGGGGCAGATTTAGGGCTTGGCAGGCTGAGGAAGGAGATGTGCAGCCCTTCAGGAAGGTCAGCAGGGATTTGGCTTTTATGGTTGGTTTTCCCATCTTTCCTTCAACAGGGAAGGAACCAGAGGCTCGTCCTTGAAAGCCTGCAGTGGCCTTGCTGTTTTGGAGGGGCAGGAATACGGGAAGCAAAGCCAAGTGGAAAAAAAGAGCTTTGCAGATGGGTTTCAAATGCAAATGAGCATCTTGAAAGCCAAACGCAGCAGGAGCACAGAGGAACTGTGTCCTCTGTTCCCTGTCCAAGCTGGAGAGGGATCCCCAGCAGGGATTAAAAAAAAAATCTGGATGAAATCTGGGAGTTGAGCATGCTGGGCAGAGCATACAGCTTGGCAGGGAGGGAGAGGGAAGGAGTTTGCGTGGGTTTGGGGCTGCTCTGGGGGCTGGCAGCATGATCCTGGTGCTATTCCAGAGGGGGAAGCCTGTCACCACATTCCCACAGCCCTGCCCCTCGTGAGACAGGACACTCCTCCCTGCCTCAGTTACCTGGGATTGATTCAGAGCCTTTTTTATCCCACTAAGTCGATGGCTCTCCAGGGAACAGCGGGAGCTCCGGGCTGCACCGCAGCTCTCTGCACCTCACTGCAGATCCCGTCCTGCCAGACGGGGAGGAAGGAAAGAAGGAAGGAAAGAAAGAAAGAGGATTCACTGCAGTCCCTCCAGTTCCAGGACTTGGCTCACACTCAGCCTTGCTCTGCAGAAGTGCCTGGAAAGCAAACCTGAAGCTGAGCAGGGAATTTCTGCAGGCAGCTCGGAGACATGGATCACACCGGCCGCTTCCCTGCAGCTTCCCGCTCTGCCAGAGCCAGGGAAAGCACAGCCTGTGGTTTTCCCATCCACAACCCCACCAACATGTGGCTCACCCACTGAAAACCCCACTGATTTCAGAGGCTGACACAACCACCCATCCTTCCCACCCCCTGAAGGCCTGCAGCAACTCCAAGAAGGAAAGTGGCTCCTCCAGCTCGGGAATGAAGGTGCACCCCTTGCTCCTCACACCGACAAGACCTTCCTGGCAGGAAGCACCCCAGGGCCTGGAGCAGGGTGATGAGGGGATCCAAACACCTGCCAAACCCCAGTGCTCAGCACCCTGCACCCTGTGTGTCCCCCAGGCTGTGCCAGGGTGACAAGGCAGGGCTGGCTGCCAGCCCGGGACGCGACCGCTGCAGGTGAATTCCCACAGCTCAGGCCTTGGGCAGGGGCCAGTGCTGCTGCCTGGCTCTGGATTTAAGGATACAACTGTGTGGTGCAGAGCTGGGAGCTGAGAGAAGTTCCCTCAGCTCCAGCAGTTCCCACCCAGCTCCTTTCCAGGCTGATCTCCCAGTGAGATGCTGAGTGGAGCAGCTCCTCACCCACAAAAAGTAGGATGCAAGCAACAAAGCAAAGGATACCGATCACTCCTGACCTCGTGGTGGCTCAGATTTTACCCCATCTTCACACCAAACCTGCTTTAAGCTGGTCTGGCAAACAGGATTCAAGAGTTAAGTCTTGAATCAGTCCGTAAGGATTTGGAAGCTGCTGGAGAGGAGCACCCAGAGCTCCCCCACACCTAGTTTGGGCTCCTCGGGTCTGGTTTTGGGACAGGTTTTGGCAGTGGCACAAACCCAAAGCCTTTTATCCCTGATTTTATTCACTCCAGGGGACTCAATTCCACAGCTCCACACAAACCAGAGCAATGCTGCTCTCCTGAGCTTCTCAAGTCCCCAGGTCAGGCACATGGCAGAGCTCAGCCACCCCATTTTTCCCACTGCCACACCAGCACCTCCCAAATTCAGCTACCCCTGGAAAACAAGAGGCTCCTAAAACCAAAATACAACAACAAACACATCACTGGGCTTCCCACCGAGGTGGGTGCTGCCAGGGGGCTCCTGGGAATGACACCAATGCCAAATGAGCCATTGCTGGTGCCACTCATTTCCTCTTATGGAGAGGGGAGGAAAACTCATTTCTTCTGCTACTTTTACCACCCTGTTTTAGGATAATTCCTCCATCCTTGAAGGCTGAGATGCTGCTGACCTGAGACTTTCACAGAACCATGGAATGGTCTGGGTGGGACCTGAAAGTGGTACCCAATGCCACGCCTGCCATGGGCAGGGACACCTGCCACTGTCCCAGGGTGCTCCAAACCCTGTCCTACCTGGCCTTGGACACTGCCAGGCATCCAGGAGCAGACACAGCTTCTCTGGGAATTCCATCCCAGCCCCTCACCACTCTCACAGGGGACAATTCCTTCCCAATATCCCATCCATCCCTGTCCTTTGGCAGTGGGAAGCCATTCCCTGTGTCCTGTCCCTCCATCCCTTGTCCCCAGTCCCTCTCCAGCTCTCCTGGAGCCCCTCTAGGGGACCCCCTGGAAGGGGCTCTGAGCTCTCCCTGGAGCCTTCTCCTCTCCAGGTGAGCACCCCCAGCTCTCCCAGCCTGGCTCCAGAGCAGAGGGGCTCCAGCCCTTGGAGCACCTCCATGACCTCCTCTGGACTCACTTTCAGCTTCTACCAAGACAGACCCACTGCCAGGGCTGGGATACAGCCCTTAACCTGTGCCCAAGACATCCCAAATCCCCACTTATCCCAGCCCACCACACCTCCAGGTCATTCTAGACCCTCTGACAGCCCAGCCCAGGAGGTCTCTGGCTGCCAGAGTTCTGATCTGCCCAGCCTGAGCCAGGTCTCGGGAAGGAAGGAAGGGAGCAAAGGCAGGAGGTTCATCCCTGCACACACATTCCTGCTGCTCAAGGGGGACAGGCTGGCACCTAAAGCCAGGGAGGGAGAGGAGAAAGGAGCAGAAACTCAAAGGCCAAGCTCCTAGGAAAGGGCTCACCTGGAAAACAGGGGGGCAGCTGGAGGTTAGTGGGGAAAGGCAACTCCTACAAGTAAACACCTCAGCTGGCAATGAAGCACTTGAGGGCCAAGGTGGCATAATTAGGGGAATTAAGGAAGGTTCTAAAAAATTGATGGGTAACTGGAGCCGTGGGGAATCACTTAACTGTTCCCTGCTGGAGGCAGTTCCAGGGCACTGCAGGGGCCAGGCAGGGCTGAGGTGGTGGTGGCTCCCCACAGCTCTGAGCACATCCCTGCCCCATGGACAAACCCCTCACAGGAGCTGCCACAAACACCAGCAAAGGGAGAGAAACACCCCAGGGTGCAAGAAGAGAACCAGAGGCTGAGGATACACCACCCAACAGCTAAAGAGCCTTGAGCTGATCCCAGCTCCTTCCCTCCCCACTCACAGCAGTGTTTCCCATCCTACAGCCATGGGCACAGCTCCCATCCCTGTGCTCAGCCCACCTCTGCCAGACCCCCACAAACCCCAGGGGCTCACATCAGCCCCACACACCTTCCCAGTAAGATATTTTTCCTCTATCTGGCCTAACTGGAGGCAGTCTCTGCTCCAACTCGGCCCTTCAGCAGCGTGGGGCTGTGATTCCACTGCATCCCAAGCAGAACCATCCTCATCCTCTCACAAATCTGTTACTGACCCATCCATGGGCATTCCAAAAGGCTGCATCTCCATCAAACAAGGGATAACTGGGATAACTCAGGGCTAGGAGCCAAACTCACTGTGCCATCAGCAAGGTGCCCAAAATCGTGGCAGATCCAAAGCAGTGGCACCATCAAATGAGCTGCAACCAATACATCCCATCAACCAATAACTGGGGAATAAACTCAAGGGAAAAGGACAATCCTGAGGTGTCCCCTGCAGCACACACTGCCAGGATCCCACTGCCACAGAGCCCAAAGCACTATGCTCTGAGAGCTGGGGGGATTTTTAGTCACCTTGAACTGGGATGGCACCCACAGGGCTCCCCACAAACTCCAGCTGAGCATTCTCAGGGACACCAAGGACCTTGTTCTGGCCACAGCATCAGGTTCCCATGGCAGAGGGGATGTTGTCCTCCTGGGAAAGCCAGGTTCTGCAGGGTGGACACCTCTTGAGATGGAATTCCCAGCCTGGCTTGATCCAAGGGAGGCCCAACACCTCTGGAAAGCCCCTTGGGGTCCCAAAGCCTGCTCAGCCGGGCAGTCTGACCCCACAAATGAGTATGGGAGCCACAAATCTCATCAATCCAACTGCTCATCCAAGGCTTATCCCATTTCCTGTCACTCCAGGAGAGAATGGACACAAAACCCCTCCTGAGCCCTCACTGCTGCCGGGGACAGGACCCTGACAGGTGTCAAAGCTCTGGGAAACTCCACACAAAACACCTGCAAGAACAACAGCAACACCCCCAACATGGCTCCTTCAGGCTGGACTGTCCCACAGCTCCTTTTTATCCAGTTTGGGGCTTTTCCCCCCTAAAATCTCCACAGAGGAGGCAGCCAGCAGAGGATATCAGCGCAGCTGCCTCCCTGCCTGCTCCATGCCCAGCTCCCAGCTTATTCCATGCACAGCCAACACCTTTCCCTAGGGATGTGCCACGCTCTGAGGAGGGTGAGGAGGTCACCCCGTGTCCCCCAGCCCTTCCAGAGGGTCCTGCCCCCAGTGCGGTGCCCGCCGGGGCTCTGGCTGTGGCCAGGACACGGTGCCCGGGGTGATCCCTCCGGGATGGACCCGGGAGGGCAGCGCTGGGACACGGAGCTGCCGCGGGGACAGGCGAGACACGCGACACGGCTCTAGCCCGGGGGAGGCTGCGGGGTGGGGGGACCCCCGTGTGATCCCGGGAGGGGGACACAGCCCGGGCTGCGGAGGGGAGGATGGGGACACAGCCCGGGACAGGGGAGGGGACACAGCCGGGGACACGGGGTCGCAACACGGACACAGCGCGGGGACATAGCCCGCGGCGAGGCGGAGGCCGGGCCAGGGGTCACAGCGGGGACACGGCCGGTCCCAGAGGGGCACAGCTCAGCCCGGGGGGCGGGACGGACCCGAACCCCGGCGCTGGGCCCGGCCCGGGTGCGCACGGCCGGAGCTCGGGGAAGGCGCCCGGGCTAGGAGCAGCTGCGGGTCCCG
>VXAX01006329.1:73767-88501 GCA_013399835.1 Leptocoma aspasia | reverse complement strand
GTGGAGAACAGGTGGTTCCTCTCTCCTCCTCAGACAGGAGAAGAGGCTGTCTGATGTCTCAGAAAATGCTAATTTTATGCGGGTAGGGGTGCTTGGCTCCTCCCTCTGGGCGGAGCATCTCATAATGGAATGATGTAACCTTATCAGTCATGCAGTGAGTCATTCAATGGCCCATTAACAGGAGATACCTCCCCGGACGGAGACATTGTTTTTGGAAGAGATAAGGAAAACTGCCTAACTGATAAAAGATATCTGTCCCACCTTTAACAGATGGCAAATGGAATATGTGCCTATTTTGAGAGCCAGGACACTTGTTCTGAAATCTCTCAGATAATATTTCCCTTCACAGAATGAGTTCAAGTCCAGAAGTTATGTTGGGAGAAGCAGTGAAATGTTTAAGTGTCTGCTCCAGCTTTTTTGACAGTTGAGTGTAAAAATGCCCAAAAAAAGGCATTCTTAAAGGACTTATAGTATTTTCTGGTTTTCTTTCACTGAGAAAAATTGAAACATTGTCTTCCCCAAATACAACACACATTTTCAGTCCTGGAAAGAAAGAGTGAAATGGAGAAAGAAAAAAGGGGAGAGAAAGAGAGAGGATGGGTTATTACCTCACTTTTTAGAGCGAGAAAATACATTTGCAGACTTATTCTGATAGTTTTTGTGTAGCTTTTCCAGTCTCCAAAGAAGAGGAGAAATGACCAATTTCCAATTTTACCACATTACTATTTTTAAGTAGAGACAAGAATGTCTCAAGCTGGTGTTGCTTTGGATGTAATAGGGTCTTTAAAAGGTCTTTCTTGCCATATATGTGTCAACTCCAGTAGACCAAAATTTTCAACTGGAGACTAAATCTTCTTTTCTGGTCTGCAAGTACAGCTCTTTCATAGGCTTAAGACAATTCTTTCAATGAATTGATTAGAGAATTATGCTATGCTTGTATTTGCTCCTCTTTTTCCTCTACTTCTGGCAAGCATTAAATGGCAATAATATTAAATTTCAGTTTATGGCATTATTTTGTAAGCATGATGTGTCATTTCTGCACAATAGACTTCACCCTCTAAAAAAACTTGCCCAGAATGTTAGTCTCCCTAAGTTCACCACCTGAAAGGTCAGTCTGTTTCTTTTAATAGTTATGCATTTATTAATAGTTATGCAAAAATTAATATTTGTTTATTAAATGTGAATGTCTTCATTGTGCTTCTTTAGACCTTAGGACATTTGCTTCAAGTGATTTCATTATCTGGAAATATCACTTATTCATCTGGTGATAGATTAGTATTTTTTTCTTTCTGTTGTGAATCTGTTTTATACTTGTCTGATAGTAAACCTTTCCAAACAAAACCACTGTGACTTTAATAAGCACTCATGAGAAACCATACTTAGAGCTTTTTCAAATCTTCAAAATCTCATATGTCCATTGCATTGCTGTTTTTCTCCCCACCCTTTAATTAAATCAAAGGAAATTATCACCTTTTGGCAGATTGTTTTTTCTCATAAATATTCATGTGTCTGTTCTGATTTAACTGTTTCTCCTTTCTGATTTCTTTTTTGTGCTGATTGTCTTTAACCTCCAGCTCCAGACACAGTCGGCTTGGTACTATTAATTAGTAGAAGTCTGCTGCTAACATAAAACATATGCATGAATTTAGAAGTATTCTAAACAATTAAAGTCTAAATGTATAGCTATCACTTTGACTTTACAGAAGGACTAGCATAAGAAAGCCTGCCTTTAAGAAAGGATATCAGGAGATCATTTCTGACGGAGGAGGAATGAATTACAAGGATAATCTTGATAGTCAAAGCCAGGAATGTAAATGTTTTTACTGTTTTTAAAATGACAGCTAGGTCATTTCTGATTTACTTGGAGTGCTTTACTAACAGTTTGTGTGTGTATGTATCTGCAATATGCATGAGATTTCGCTTACCTGATTGTAGAAAACAGGTTAGACTATGAGGGCTAAGAATTCATAGAGTTTTTCTTATGGAGTCAAGTGGCTGCTCTAAAAGATGATGGCCATAAGAAAATGCAATTGTGACCTTTTATTATTCTGCAATTTTTCATTGTATGTAGAAGCAGTATATAATCTTTTCTCCTCATGTGTTGAGATTAATCAAATCTGACATTGCAGAATTACATTGTGCCTTCCACATGCAATTTTTCAGCACTTTTGTAGTTTTTCTACAGCCCTCTATAGTTTCATACTAACCCACTAAGTGAACTGCTCATTAGTCTTGTGACTTTGCAAAGATTTGATATTTCTTGTTTGCTCAAAGGAATTGCTGGCTCTGACCAATGTGTTATTTTTGAATCAACCAGCATGCTAATCTCAGCCAGAAGATTGTAGCCCTCATATTTGGTTCCTCCAGATGTGTAAATGCTATTTCCTGTTGAGTCCATGAAACAAATGTCTGTACTAGGGGAACAAGGTTGTTGCTGAGATCTGCACTTAATTTTCTTCCCACCTGATGATATAACTGGTGTATGCTCTGAGAGCTTGGGGCCCTAATGTGGGGGTTTTGTACTTGTTTTAACATGACCATCTTCATCACTGACTTGTGTGTCTACCTCTGGCATTTGAATTAAATGCTCACAGTAGCTGCAGCTATGAGAAGATATTAGTGGACCATTTTAGATTCTAGCCTCTTGGATGGCAGCTACCAGCTCATTTGAGACTTCAGAAAGGGTTGGATTCAGGGAGGACTCAAGTCTTTCTGCAAACATGACTGCTCTTTTCTATGATATATCTAATTTTAGATGGTTTTTCAAGGTTCTCATAGAAGAGTTAATTAAACTTTAGCATAGCAACAAAACATTTTCAATGTGATTCATATTCAGAGTACATTTTTACTTTGTCTAGTATCTCCATGACTAATACCACTTTACTATAAGTCATTGCAGATAGTGCTTTTTTCTTCCTTGTGTTCCTCTCTGTAGGCCAAAGTCAGCATCTCATACTTACTGTGTTATAATTTGTGGGTTTTACTGGACAAATATTACTTGGCTGAGTGATAAAAGTTATCTTGGCATAGTCTTTGTAGCTTGATTGCTGTTCTCAGGCTGCTGAAACCAGTGCTAAAAGCCACTGAGCCTTAGACAGTTGCTGAGGAGACTTTCAGGTTGTTGCGTCTGACTCTGTACCTGTCTTGTATCAACCTTTTCTTTGTAGGCACACTATTGCTCCCTTGAAAACAGAGTTGTATAGTATTTCGTACTGATATGAGCCTCTTAAAAGCAGCACAGCAAATATTGCATTCATAAACATGAAACTAATCATCCATCAGTTCCTTTTGCTTATTCTCATAGTAAAAGTTTCTTTCCTATAAGCATTTACAAATGTACAGGATTGGCATAAGTAGTTCAAGAACTTGTAACGCAAATTAAGAAGGAGGCTTTTCTGTGAATGCAATGTCATATGTATTGGGTACAGAAACTTCTCCTAAAAAAGGAAAAATATAATTAAAGAGAAGCCTCTTTTTATTGTGATTTTTAAAAAACCCAACTTTCAGTAATGGAATTTATTTGTTTTTAATAAATTTTTCACACACTGTTGGCATTCTTTCAATACTTATTAACTAGTAAATCTCATATAAATTGTCATGTTATCGCTCATTAATTTTTTATATGGTCTGTAGATACCACTTCAGTTTATCAAGGCTATGAACACAAGAACTGGAAAGTCAGCAAATTTGGATCTAAATAAAACTAGACACCTTTCAATCCCTCTCAGTTTTAAATAGGAAAGGATTACAGAAAGAAGGGGATTAGAGGAAGGGACGAGAACATCTTTCACGCTTCCTGTCACAAAAAAGGAAGAACAACATTTAACAAGTCGGATTTCACAGGAATAAGGGACTATGAACTTGCTTATCTATGAAACATTCCCACCTAGTGTTTACTTGTAATGCCCCCCAAAACAAATGCATAAAGGACCTTAATTCCTGAGAAAAGGAAAGGCATAATGCCAAAAAAGGCATCAACTTTCTCTTCATTTCCAGTACCAAAGCAGTGCAGAGATATTGTAGAGGCTCTAATCCAGGAAGGTAAACAAAGCCCTTGCTCAATATTAATTAAAAGGCTTCAGAATGCAAGGAGTCTTAGACACTTACAAACGAAAATTTTAATTGGATTAACTACTGAACAAATTTCAAGTTTAGATTCTTTGTTTTTAAGAGGAAAAATAGGAAAGGCGCATTTGCAATGGGAGACTTACAAGATAAAATTATGTTAAAAAATGTAATCATGTCTTGCTTGTATTGAGTATCATTTGATAAAAGCAGTTTGTGTGTGGTCTTGGCCAACCAGTAAGTAATATACTTAGCCATGGCTTACGCTGAATTGTTTGGGAGTGTGGGCAAGGAGATGTGATTTTTGTGTGAGATCTCTTAAAAGTGTTAAAAGCAGAAGCCAAAGTTAGTCCTTGTGGTTAGGAAAATGACAGTGAAACAAATGTGTATCCTATAGGATCTGTTTTCTCTGTCTTTTTTCCAGAATAGTTTTAGCTAAATCTGGGGAAATCTCTACTGTCAAATGAAATAGAATAATCTTCACTATGAATTTGGTATCATATCTGAGAAACAAAAAAGATTTATTTAATGGGATTAAAATTCTGTTATTGACATTAGGATTAATGATTTATTTGCATCACAGAGTATCTCTCCTGCATAAACATTTATTGTAACTTTAAAAAAGTTGCTAACTTGGTATTTAAGTGTGATATAACTACTACGTTTTTTTTCATAGCCAAAAGCAATAGGCTTTTCTGTTATTGTTGTACTGCCACAACTGTCTCTTGATACCTTTCATTCTAGTCTTTATGCCTCCACTTTCCATCTTTAACTTTGCTATTTATATATTTCTGCAAAAATAACATCTCTATATTAGTGTTATTTTTAATATTTTTTCATCTCTAGCTACATAAAATCAAAATGGAACAGTTTTAATTGGAAATATTGGGAGGTGGGAAGTTTTAAGCTGACATGCTAGAAAAAAATGCTGTACAGACTCTGCCACACTGTAGCAGTATGGGGTTTTCATTATTTTATTCTGTCACGAATCCCAAGTAATAAAGATAATTTCAGATGCAATAAAAAATCTCTCATGCAACCAGAGCTGTGGTTTAGTGTATGTAAGAGCTATAAAGATACCCTCTGCTGGAAAGGAAATGTTGTACAAGGGATATTTCTGTTAATGTTTCTTCTGTGTTCACTTTGTGTCATAAATTAATATTGCTTCTTTATGCTACTACTATACTACTCTTTTTCTTTGCTACTGCAGATAGTAAATTTGTAGTATATTTCTGTACAAATTCTGATGTGCTTTGTTTTTTTTATTGGTACATATATATTTATGAAAGTAGGGAGAGAAAAAAGAATGCAGTATGATGAGTTTCTGTTAAGTGAAAAAGGTGATGGAGAGATCAGTCTGACATTGGTAGCTGCTGAGTTTTCAGATACACCATTGTCTTTCCATGTCTTTGCTGAGTATCTACAGGACTGATTGGAAGCTTTCATTTATGGAGGGAAGGATGACAGTGTTTTAAAATGGGCTTATAATGTTTTTTCATTCTGCATCTGAGACACCTGCTTTGTGTGAGGGATTGAAGTACAGTTTTGGCCAGGTCCCAAAAGAGCTGTTGGAACTAATGAATAATAAACCCTGAATAATGTCACTAAAATCAAGGTGATGCCTGGAGTTGTAGAGGTGATGGTGCATGGTGTCTAGCAAAAAGTCAGAATTCAATCTTCTAATTTAGAGGAAAGATGTTTCTGAAAACAGAGAGGAAGCAATAAGCTTGGGTTGTAACTGAGCCCTTTCCTCAAGTTGGAGGGGAGCATGAGCTCCCATAGGTGGTGGCTTGCTGAGGAGGAAAGTCTCTGTAAGTGGCAATAGATCTATCTTCCTCTGGCTTGCATCTGTGAAGGTCTCCTGTCAAAGGAAACACGTTTTTATGATCATGCCTGTACTTCTGTTGTAAAGTACAGCATCAGTATAGGATCAAACTAAAGAGAAACTACTTGGTTAAGTTAGCACCCAAACTATGCTACGTATGATTTTCAGTATGATCATATACTCTTCTTATTCTCTTTATTCTGTTAAGGGATTAGTCAAAGATTTTTCAAGAAGTCTCTGACAAAATCAAGACATGAGCTAGGCATCCAGCAGCATAGTTAACAGCCTGGCTGTTAGAGTTGCAATATGTGATCTCAGGGTTCTAAATTCCTTATTCAAAGAAATCCAAACCGGAATATAGTATAGCTCTTTCTGTGGAATTACTTGAACTTTGCTTTCTTCCAGCTTAGCTGAGTTTTTTTTTACAGGGTAACTGACAGCAAGTTAGCAGCAGTCACAGCCTCCTTTAGTTGCCAAAAGTGTCATGTTAAACCTGAACCACCCTTCTGAATGTGGTGGCTGAATGTGAAATATGTTTAATTTTAAAATATCCAGTTTGAAGACTGATGAAAATGTTTGATTTAAAATGTGTCAGCAAGCATTTTGAGCCAGTTGGAGGTATCAATTGCCTAATTATTCTTAGAAATGAAACTACATGCGAATATAAGCTGGAATAATTAATATTAAAGGTTATTTGTCAAGTACTGTCATAAGGTTTCGGTATAACTTGCCTGTCACTTAAAACATGTGCAATAATCTTTTGGTGGGACTCTCATGAAGTGCTATTTGCCATACGTTATTTCTCTGTGGGTGGGATGAAATATACCTTTATTTATTATATATGAATGGTTGCCATTAAAG
Organism: Leptocoma aspasia; assembly: GCA_013399835.1. Taxonomy (NCBI): domain Eukaryota; kingdom Metazoa; phylum Chordata; class Aves; order Passeriformes; family Nectariniidae; genus Leptocoma; species Leptocoma aspasia. The sequence goes on along the minus strand of VXAX01006329.1, from coordinate 81,750 downwards.
CTAACATGGTCCCTTGAGAACTGGGAAACCCTTTCTCAGTTCAGAGGAGCAGATACACAAACTCCAAACCTGCCTCCTGCAGCTGAACTGCTGTAAGGATTAAGCCAATCTTAATTGTGAAGGATATGGTGTTTCAGAACCATTTTGTGTACTTGAGATGTTCCAGAAGTCAGGCAAAAAAAAGTGCCTGATGCTCAAATTTCATGTTACCCTTGGAGGCTTCATGGGCTTGGCCAGCATAGCTGAGTCCTGGCAGGCATTGTTGGGAGCCAGCTCCTTCCTCTTTCTAAGGCCTAATTAAAATGTTTCTTCTCATAACCATAAAATTACAGTTTTGCAAGACAACAAGAACCTGTATGCCTGAATACCCTTATTACTCCTCCTCTCTAGACACTAAAGAACAGCAGAACAGAACACAAGGTGAAACATGAATGCTTTCAAACAAGGTTACACCAGTAGTGTTGGTGGACCGCTGCTGGAGAGCAGTGCTAGCATTCTCAAAGCTCTTGCTATGTAGTGGGATTAATTCATCTGACAGTAATGCACATTTTATTCTGCTTGAGTATTTTTTCCATAGGTTTCCACTCTGAATTCTCAGCAGCGTTTTTGTTTGCTTGCATTAGCCTTTTATGTCAAAGCACTTCCTCATTTTTTATCCAGGGAAATATTAAAAATAACACAGTTCTGGCTAGCAGATGCAACCATACATTATTGAATTCATAATGCAGGCTTAAAATACAGCCCAGGAGAAGGAATTTATCTCAGTCAGAGTATTCTTACTTACAGATGTGATATTAATGATTATTGTGTCTGCAATTTCTCTTAAATGATAAACATTATTGGTGATGAATTAATTTATTATCATTGTAAATTAAATAATTAGAGTACCCTTGTAATGGGTATTTGCTGGTGTGCCTGCCCACTGGAAGAATATTGCAATATTCCTTTTATAATTTTAATGACTTTTAATATTAATTCTTCTGAGTTATAAAGTCCTACATGGTACTCCTGTAGAAAGTTAGAAAAAGACAATTAATATCTAACTATTTTTTGGTGATTATTCATTTTGTGCGGAAAAAAGCAAATGCCAGTGCTCTGCATGAAATGACAGTTGATATGTGACATAGTGGTAGGGGTCTGGTGTGGTTATTATCAGTTCTTCTGAAGAGAGAACAGAGATAACTCAGTCTGGGAAACTTAGAGAAAAGAATTCAAACAATTATTATCCCTTTCACCTGATCTTGTGCAGGATGTTTACAAGAAGGAGTTGTTCCCTGTTTAATCAGGAGTCTCCTAAAGACCAATCAGATCTTAGGTGCATTAACTTCTCTATAAGAGTGTGATATTCTATTAATAAATAAGCCTTTATGCCCTCTGAATCATGGAGTGCGTGTCATCTCTCTTCCTGTTTGTAAACTCAACTGCAACAGTCTAGTAATTTGTTTTAATTTTGGGGAGCATATACCACATTAAATTAAGTGTTTACTTATTCTAATAATTTTGCTTCATCTTTTAAACTAAAGTGGTGAGAATAAGATTAGTTCCCCATTAAAAAAAAAAAAAAAAGACAAAACCGTATTTTCCTTAAAACAAAGTCTGTAATAACTACAAGTAATTTCCTTCAGAAAATGAGCTGAAAATTGACAATGTTGGACACTTGAGTTTTTAAAACTGATGCTGCCCCAAGGGATACACTAAAAGAAGTGTTTAACTCCTTTCCTTAGAGAACTTTAAAAGATTTTTATTTTTAGTGACCAGAATGATATTTTTAACACCAAGGACATATTTTCTTTAATTATTTTAAAAAGTCTTATGACGGATCTTCACGTGTGTGCCTTAAGAATGTTGTGGTGTTCTGATGGCAAATCTGGCATGGGAAATTGAGGTCTGCAAAAAAAAAATCTGTAAATTGTAAAGATGACCAAGTGTTGATAATGTAATCATATCCTCAAATAAAGCAAATGCGAAAAAAGGGAATGTTCTATCTCCTCATCGTTCAGACTATTCAAGGGTATGAAGAGGTGGGATTACTGGGATTAAGGCTACTGGAAAATAATTTGCAGGGCATGTGCATCAAGCAGTGTCCCTCTTCAACCAAATTTTTTCTGTTGAGCAACGCAATATAATCAGTGATGAGTTGGGGGTAGGTAAGATGATGCCAGATTTACTTTAATGCAAAATGTGGAGCAAGATACTTGCATTAATGTTGAGAGGTTTTTTTGGAGGGCTGTCAGATTAAACTGCAGCCTGCAGTTTAACAACAAAAAAAAGCTGGGAAGGACAGAGGAAGTTGGTGCTGATCAAGACCTAAAACATTAAAGAGTGGCTTACCAAAATGGAGCAGTACAAGCTCTTGCATGGAAAGGAGGATGGGAATGCTCAGTCACGGGGAAAGCTTTTATTTGGTGCCAGGGTATTGGGAGAAGAGTCATGAGGGACTTTGGAATGGGGCCAACAGAGTTATTGTAATTAGTTATCTTTCAGTCCTTGATTTATGGTTTGCTTATTGAAACACCTAATTCACCTCTAAGAAAGATGAAATTAAATTAAATAACAACCCAAACTGAAAATGGGAAAAATGGGACAAGACATGGTCAGTTCAAGACTTTGGGAAGTTAATTTTAGGTGGCAAAGCTTAAATTAGTAGTGTTACTATTTCATGTTGGAGTGGTTCTGCATGTTTCTTCTCATGAAGACCACAATTCAGATGAATGAAATTACATAAAAGCTTTATTCTTTGTTGTTTTGGTTTTGTTTTCTGATTTGTTGAAATAAAGATAACACGGAAACATGTAGAATTCTCCAATTTTGGCCCTTTGGTAAAAGAGAGCCTAATTTGATTGAATATACGTTTCAAGAAATCTGATCCATGAAGGAGACTGGACAGACTTGCTGGTAAAGTTTGTTTGGATTTTGTGACCACTGGTGAGAAAATCCTTCACAGCAGCAGGAGAACTCAAAAATGCTACAACCCACCTCGATTACTGCCTTGTGCTGTGATCCCACCAGGTCTCATGACGCTGCTGTTGTTGGAGATATGAAAGGCTTTAGACAGCTGTGTGTTGGAAGATGCTTGTTGTTAGCTTTGACTGAGGAAATAGCTCACTCTTTAATCTGCAGTCAAGGACCTGAAGAGTCATTGAATAACTCTATGTAACATCTTCTGAATCTGGCACAGACTTGAGGCTCACATCATCTTAGGGCCTCCAGCAGTCCCAGCAGTGTTTTAGTGCAATTATTGCATCTCGTTAGAAATGACGGAACCCTTTGTCAAAGCCTAATTTTTGTGGAGAACATAACTATCCATTTTCAGCTGGAAGGTTTGGGCCAGGTCCTTGCCTTAAGCTGTGTGAATCCTATGCAGCTTGGTTAGTATAACAGGTGAATCAACAGCATAGTCTTTGTTGAAACTCTCAAAAACATCCAGCTCCTTTGTCCAAATTAGATGGCCTATAAAACTTGTGAAACCGAGTGAAGGTCTGAAGACTCCTGGTAGTCAACAGCATGAAAAATTAAACACCTTTGTGTTGACAGGGGAGGCTGGGCAACTCTCAACATCTACTTGAGAAGTAACCAGACTGTGGTGGAAAAATGTATTTTTAAAGCAATAAAAAAAGAAAATTAATAACATGTATATTTCCCCCTAAGATGAACCAAAACTGAGAAGGGAGAAAGCCCCACCACTGATATCCAACTCTAGGCAAGGACTCCAGTGTAATGACAATTTATAACCCTACCCTTGCCAGTCCTTCTTGAGAGAAAATTGGTGCTGTTGGTCACAGGACTCAGGTGGGCACTGGTAGGGTGAGCTTATATCGCAAGAAGAAGTAAAGATTTGAAAGTATTTTAACTGTATTATAAATTCCTTTATATACTGGATAATTCAGCAATTAGAATATTACGTAGGGTAACTTTTATGAAATGTTGTTTCCTTTCACAAATACCAGCATTTCATAACAGTTCTATTAAGATCTGTATTTTTTTTACCAATAATTTCATTTTGAGATGTTGTGCAATATTAGTACATAACTGAACTCTGTTAGACAGTAATACTTGTTCCCTGTAACTGGATCACTATTATCTTTATTGGTCACACAGTGTGCATGTGACAGGGAAGAAACTCTGCACGTGTAATGTAATCCCCTGTAATTACTGGGATTAAATTATATTCTATGATCTGATATACTTGATCACTTTAAATTGCTTTGCTCTGCACATTATTGCTCTGCCTTTTTGGTTTTGTGAATATCACTTTCTAATGGACCAGTCGTGCACATCTAAGACTGCTATACAGAGCTCCCTGTGAACAATATACATACCTGCATAACTTTTAAATGTCCTTTGGAGCCTGAGAAATCTCTCAGCCATAATGAAGCTGAGTGTCTTAATTTCTCAGGCAGGCAATCTGTCAGCTATGAAACAAAGCTTCTTGATGCAGCTTGTGAGCTCAACCACTGTGTGCTTGTGCACTGTAACACCCAGCTGGTGACAGCCCTTTTAGTGCTGGCAGGTACTTGAGAGATTTTTGTGCTGGTCTCCAGAAAGATGCATTTTTGCTCAGGTCAGCTCTTTCTGTCTTTCCCAGGACAGAGTGCCATGGAGCCAGGTCAAAACTTCAGGGAATCTGCTAACTGCATAAGCAAATCTCTTCAGTTTGCTAGTGTTATTATGCCTCCCTGCTCCCTTTCTTGTAATGGCTTTATATCTTACAACTTTCATTTCTTTCCCCCAAAATTTACAAGTGTTGCAGGTACGCTGAATCAATTGACTGAAAGGACAAAGGGAAAGAAGCGAAGGTGATATATTTGTTTGGGCTGCTTTACTTCTATGTGAAGGGCTTAGTTACTAGCTAAAAAAAATAACACATTATTGTGGAATTGTGGAAGACCATGGTATCTTAATGCAAATCATTGCAGATAAGCATAATTCTCTTTATCTTAATGCAAATCATTGCAGATAAGCATAACTCTCTTAGTTTCTAGCTACTTAAATGTTACGTGTCAGATGTAGTCTTTGCCAGCTTTATTCCTAAATAAGTGCACTTTGAGTTAANTTATTATTATTATTATTATTAATTCTTTGCCAGGTAGTATACATACTAAAGGTAATTTGCCTATGTTTCTTATGAAATACCTTTCCTCACAGGAAGCACTCAGAAGGCTTGTTTGTTGGTNCCCCACCACTGATATCCAACTCTAGGCAAGGACTCCAGTGTAATGACAATTTATAACCCTACCCTTGCCAGTCCTTCTTGAGAGAAAATTGGTGCTGTTGGTCACAGGACTCAGGTGGGCACTGGTAGGGTGAGCTTATATCGCAAGAAGAAGTAAAGATTTGAAAGTATTTTAACTGTATTATAAATTCCTTTATATACTGGATAATTCAGCAATTAGAATATTACGTAGGGTAACTTTTATGAAATGTTGTTTCCTTTCACAAATACCAGCATTTCATAACAGTTCTATTAAGATCTGTATTTTTTTTACCAATAATTTCATTTTGAGATGTTGTGCAATATTAGTACATAACTGAACTCTGTTAGACAGTAATACTTGTTCCCTGTAACTGGATCACTATTATCTTTATTGGTCACACAGTGTGCATGTGACAGGGAAGAAACTCTGCACGTGTAATGTAATCCCCTGTAATTACTGGGATTAAATTATATTCTATGATCTGATATACTTGATCACTTTAAATTGCTTTGCTCTGCACATTATTGCTCTGCCTTTTTGGTTTTGTGAATATCACTTTCTAATGGACCAGTCGTGCACATCTAAGACTGCTATACAGAGCTCCCTGTGAACAATATACATACCTGCATAACTTTTAAATGTCCTTTGGAGCCTGAGAAATCTCTCAGCCATAATGAAGCTGAGTGTCTTAATTTCTCAGGCAGGCAATCTGTCAGCTATGAAACAAAGCTTCTTGATGCAGCTTGTGAGCTCAACCACTGTGTGCTTGTGCACTGTAACACCCAGCTGGTGACAGCCCTTTTAGTGCTGGCAGGTACTTGAGAGATTTTTGTGCTGGTCTCCAGAAAGATGCATTTTTGCTCAGGTCAGCTCTTTCTGTCTTTCCCAGGACAGAGTGCCATGGAGCCAGGTCAAAACTTCAGGGAATCTGCTAACTGCATAAGCAAATCTCTTCAGTTTGCTAGTGTTATTATGCCTCCCTGCTCCCTTTCTTGTAATGGCTTTATATCTTACAACTTTCATTTCTTTCCCCCAAAATTTACAAGTGTTGCAGGTACGCTGAATCAATTGACTGAAAGGACAAAGGGAAAGAAGCGAAGGTGATATATTTGTTTGGGCTGCTTTACTTCTATGTGAAGGGCTTAGTTACTAGCTAAAAAAAATAACACATTATTGTGGAATTGTGGAAGACCATGGTATCTTAATGCAAATCATTGCAGATAAGCATAATTCTCTTTATCTTAATGCAAATCATTGCAGATAAGCATAACTCTCTTAGTTTCTAGCTACTTAAATGTTACGTGTCAGATGTAGTCTTTGCCAGCTTTATTCCTAAATAAGTGCACTTTGAGTTAAGCTCTATAAGTATGAATTAACCCAGAAATATGTCACTGGCATTATAACTTCTAAAAAGCCTAAATTCTAACGTGCAAATAACCAAAAGCTGATGAAAATTTGCTAAATGAACCTTTATGATGTGTTAATCAAGTAAGAGAGCACAGAAACTGCCCATAACTGTTGGAGCTGCCTGTAAGGTGCCTGTAAGACTGCAATGAAACCACTGATNGTGTTGGTTGGTTGGCTGGTTGGTCTTTTTTGTTTGTTTTTGCTTTTTCGTTGTTGTTTTTAATTAAATCTGGGAATAGGAATGGAGATATTTATTACATACTTTCTTTTTTCTGTATGTAAACACTCTCTTGTCTTGCATTGAGATTTCTGAGGGTATCTGAGCTAGGACTGGATTGGAAAAGAAGATGCAGCTGACATACTGGATGAGAACTCCTTTCATGAGCTGTTTCATTGCAAAAACAGAGCTGTAATAGATTGGTGTTCACCCACTCAAGTCACTGCTTTTCCCATGCAGCTGTTGATGTCTCAACAATGCAGTTCAATTATTTATTTTAAAAAAAGAACTTTGGAAGACTACTTCAAGAACTTTTTGAAAAGACTGTATTAATCAAAACTACTTTCTCTGGGGTTAAAGAACTTCTCAAGTGTTACTGGAATTACATATTGTTGTTTGTTATAGAGAATTTTTCAGCTTTGCTAATTCCTTTTATAGTGAGAAAGGAAGATGTTTGCAATATTGAGTTAAATAACTTGAAAAATATGATGAGGGAAGAATAATTTTGAAATTAACCCTTACAAAAAGTAATGCAATCGATCAGGTTAAATGAAGCCTTATTAAATTAAAGAGATGTATGAATGCAGGTACAGCAGTTGCCCAGTGGCCCATGCTGACAGCTGGTGACACAAAGAGGCTATTTGGATTATATGTGCATCAGTAGCTTTGATTTATGGCACTTGCTTACCTCACAGAAACCTGATGGGTTTCTGAGAGAAAAACAAACTTGTGGCTCTCATACCTGAAGTGATGCATTTGCAGAAGAACAGAGACTCCCAACATCCATTGAGAGAAAAATATCCATAACTACCTAATTAAAAAGGAGACTTAAATTAGTTAGTTGTTTCTAACAACCTATAAAACATAAAGTAATAAGAATTTAGAAGTTAGTGGTATTTGATTTAAGCCACTCAATTTTTCCTAAAATTTTTCTTTCAAAGATACAACCCCAAATGTCAATATCATGGTACTTATGTGACAGCAAGTGCATGTGAGAAGTGCTCAAGAGGAGGGGATTTCTTTCTCTCTTCCTCATGAGCATTTAGTATTTGCAAATCCATTTCCCTTTAGAGTCGCAGAGTTCTGGGGTGGGTACTGGTCTGCCAGGTTGGCATTGCTCCTGATTTGCTTTGAGCCTCATTTTCTTTGTCCTAGAAAGAAATT
>VXAX01006329.1:0-73729 GCA_013399835.1 Leptocoma aspasia | reverse complement strand
GGGGGGAGAAAAATGGAAATTACATCTTCAGTTCTTAAGAAGTTTCATCATTTAGCATTTATGGCCAGTGATGACATCAAAGCAGTGCCAGCAGTGCTAAGAAATGTGTAATGTTATCTAATTCAGTGACACAGGTTCTATCTATTTACAGGAGGCAAAAACTTGCTGCTTTCTTGTCACTGTCCATGTGTTGTCCCATATTTTGTAACTCCTGACAGGATAGCTGTGTGCCTGCCCTACACACAATGGAGTGTCTGCTTTCTGCTGTCTGCCCTGAAGTTCCCATGCTGAGTGTGCCCTCCAACTGTTTCAGGGTTGATTTGTGAGTACATTTGTACTAGCTCTGCCTAGTATTCCTCTTTTTCAGATCTTTGGAAAATAAGTGTGTCTACAGCTTCTTTTTGTAAAGACTGGTAAAACTTTACTTACCTGCCTGCCACACCAAGTAAGACAACAGTGCTGAACAGAAAGGTCTTGTTTAATGGATTGGTGGATTGGGAATTTATGAAAAAAAACCTTGGAAACACAGATTGTAATATTGTAATAGATGTTGTTTTATGGAGAATCTATCCGTATGTCTTTAGAGTTAAATGAAACATAAAACAATTATTATTTTGAGGTTTAGGGGGTTCTTTTAATAGTGTGAATATTTTCAAACAGCTTCAGTGTTTTTGAGCAGTGTTCATTTTTAATTTTTTTTTTCGTTTTTGTACTCTTAATAATATGGAGTTTGGTTTGATTTTTCCCTTTTATCTATTCCCTATGGGTGCACATTTAGTTATGAGGAAACCTTCTTTAAGAGTAGAATGAAGACTTGAACTGGATGATGGTATTATTTATTTTTAATTATTAACACTGTTAACAAGCCCAGTACTTGTTCCAGACACTGAAAAGGGTTGAAGGCCACAAGGACTTTGGAGATTGCTTAAGGCATGGCATTCCCTAATGCAATAAGGCAGGCTCCCCTGGCCTAGAGTCAAGTGGAAGAAAATTAAGATTGCATCAAACATAGCATAAAGTTAAAGTAAATGAGAACAAAAAGAATAAATCTACATGGAAAGGCAGTGCTGCCTCTTCACAGGTGGCTGTATTTATTAATTAGTAGTCTATCATTTGCACTAAATTTCAATCAATAGACTCACCTCTCTGACATTTCATTTACTTAGTTATTAAAGTGATGTGATTGATCAGGCTTGTGATGCCCTTTTGTGTGTCAGGCTGCCCAAGAAGTGTAGACTGCAGGGTGGGCTACCACTCCAGTGTTTAACAGGATAAATTTGGCAGAAATCTTCACTTTCATTTAGTGATTCACATGGTGCCAACAATAGCAACATATGTATAGAATATTAAATACTGAGCAGCAGTTATGGCAGCAAAAGCAAGTTTAGTACCCACATGGTACCAGGGCAGAATTGCTTTCTTGGCTAATATGAATGCATCATGGCAGTAATATCTGTCTGTGTTACACAGTTATATAAATCCTTTCAGTGTAAACACTGTGACAAACATAAACTCAGCAGAGTAGTCTTATCCAAGGTGAATTTTGAGGACTTGCACTGGGATCTAGGGCAATGTTTGCCATGCTTTAATATTGTCATGGCATCACTCTACTATGGGAAATAATTTTAGGGAAATAATTATAGATGTGTACAGAAAAAGAAGCTTTAACCTGGCATTGTATCCAATTTAAATGTAATATGAGCCTGATGGGCTCTTTCCACCTCTGCCTATTTTGTGACTCCTTGATTCTATGAATTGAATGCTGAGCTTCCCAACGTAGTGGCAATTCCCTCAAAATAGCAGATTAAAGATGAGTTCATTCTTTTCTCCCAGCACCCACTGCTTGTCTTCTTCCAAGTATGTTTTCTCTAAAATTTACTGAGAGAATTGAAAACAAATTTTCATTTTATGTAAAATGTATTCTAATAGAGTACAGAGTGAGAAATTGAAAGGCAGGATCAAGAGTTTAAGGAATTGGAATAGACTGCTCTTTTGTTCTGCTATTTAGAGAATATTTAGCTGTTTCCTTGCTATTCCATATAGTGTTTATTTTTAATATGTAAAAACAGTTGAAAGACATATAAACCACCTGTGCACTAAGAAATGCTTTACATATCTGTCCATTACAGGAAACTTTCTCTGCATTTACCTTACTCAGATGAAGGAAATGAGACCAATTAGTTTGGCAGTGCTGCTGGAGTTGGATCTAATATTCATTTAGGACTGCTTTCTTGGCCCACAACCATAGGCAGGAAAACTTGAGTAATAGGTGTAGTAATAGTCAATCATCTTGCTGCTGCTCAGCATTGACTTTCAGCTTGCAAAATGCATTTCTTGATCTCCCTGCTCTTTCCTTTCTTACATTCCTTGCTCTGTAGACCCAATTAGAACAGCTGTAGAACACCTAGTGCACCCCCTTGTTATTCTGAGGAGTTTACAGCAATTTTTCTTCAGAAAATTGTTTTGGATATTTAAACTTAGAGACAAAGGGATGTCTTGCCTGAATTTTCTAAAAAAACCCCAACAAATCAGTATGAATATAGAATTTCATAGGAAAAGCTATCTTACCCCTGCTCCTCCTGCCCCATTATTCTTTTAGTTTTTAGTAATTTGACTTAGTTTTTTAGTAATACCCATCATTTTGTCAAAAGCCATCAGCACTTGTAGATCCTTGTCATAGTTAGCACACGTGTACATGTACATGCATGTGTCTACTTTGTCACTGTGGGCACCCTTGAAAATTAATAATCTTGTGATGCTTTGATTATTTTAACAGAACTGTAATTGTATAATGAAAGCTGTAGTTGCTGTTTCCTGAAATAAAACTGCTATGCATCTTCAGGGCTGATTTCTGGAAAAATCTTTGGAATAAAAATTATTTCACGAGTTTTGCACTTTTTTATCTCAATATATATCTGATTTTAAAATCGACTGACAAAAATCTTGAAATTTTGCAACTTTTATAATTTCAGATGTTGTGTGCAAAGCTCTAGATGAAAATACTTGAGTCTTTTTACACCTTTGTCTGTTGCTTATCACACTGGAATTCCACTGAAGTGGAATCCAGTGGAGATTTTGATACCATAGTGAGAAAAACAAAAGCATTTAGGTTTTGATCAAATGCCTAATTATTCTTACTTTGCTGGGAATAAATGTCCCCATAAATATTCCTTCTTTTCATGTTTAATTTTTTGTTTGATAGTTATTTACCTGCTAACATTTGTCCCCACAGGGACCTTAAAATCTGAATAAAAGTGAATAAAGATTTGTGCATCGGAATCTATTTTCCTTTTGTTCTTCTCCTCCTAAACTTGCTTTGAAGGCTTCCTGTAGCAGTATCTCTTCTGTGGAAGAGTTGTGTTTATTTTGTTTCCTATTCAGATGTACTTCTTTGTCTTACCCCCTAATAAGAAGGGAATCTTTTTTTTTTTTCATTTGCTTTTCCCCATAGTATTAATGATATAATTGATCTCTTAGTGACAGCCTGTTTTCAAAGTTGTAGGCAGGAATGCCTTGCTTTCTAATATTTTTTTTTCCCTTCAGAAATTATCACTTTATAGATACATAAAAAGGCTCATCTTTCAAGTGAGTTTTATTTGTGATATAGAGTTTATGAAGAATTTTCTGCTTTGTTGGGGCCTTTTGGTTTCTCTTTTATCATGTTGTTTTTCAGCATTTGCCTTCTTTTTGTACTTTGCCTCAGTTTGGATTGAAGTTGCTGATTCAAGGAAGAGCTATAACCAACCCTATTCTTGGTTTTTTCCCCAAACATTTTACATAAAAGCAAAGGCCTGAGCTATATTTTTTCACTATGTCTTATGAATGCTGAGCATAGAAAAAGCAGCGTTACCTAGTCATAAATTATGTCCAGCTCTGGACACAGGTTTTTAAAGGGGAATTTTGGAGGGGAGGTTGTGGGAGAGCAGTCATTTTGTTAGCTTGCTTTTGTGCCTTTAGACCTCATGTTCTAATTGTTTTAATGCGCAGTTCAGTTCTCATTAGCTAATTTTGGAGATCAGAAATGAGTTCAAGAGCAGTTCTGCTCAGCTTCTGCCTCATGGGTTTATCACACACACCCCTCTATAAAAATTATTGGGGATTTCACACGTGTTATTTTAGGCCTTAAGGATTAAAATACTTTGATTTTCAAATGTTGGTGTACTAAACAGGGACAGGGTTGCTGCTCTAAACTTGCCAATGTGAATTCCTTTGCAACGGGCTGTCCCTGATCTCCAGCATGGTAAGGCAAAAATTTAGCTCGCTCAGACCTGCAAGTTTGTACTGAAACTGTCAGCAGAAGACAAAATTAGTGGTAAGTGTGACAAGACACCCCTTGAAATGTGACTGAAGCCAGCAAGTTACTCTGTTCCACTGTGAAAATCAAGGTGCTTATGTCAGTGTTGGCCATGTTTTTTCATATCGTACCCTGTTCTCCTATCCATGTCTACTAAAAAAAGAAAGTGTTATACACTCCATCAATTCTTTATCCATTTAATTTATGATTTATTAAATCTGAAGTGGTTTAAGTAAGACTATACTGTGTGGTGGATTCTTCAGAGCTTCCTGGGCTGTCTGCCTTGGTGGAATAGATCACTGCTTACATTTAAACCTTTTTTCTCTGATGTTATTCTCTGTTTGAAGCAAGTAACTACTGACAGTAGGTACCATGGACATGAAATAACTCTTCCATAAGTCCCTTAAGATTTAAGGAAGATATAACTGCCTTTCACTCCTTTTCAGAGCTAAGCAAGCCTCTTTTACTCAGTCACCCCACACAGACCATATTTTCTGCATCCCCTTTGTACTCAATGTTCTGTCCTGTACTGTCATTCTCATGTTTCACATCTCCCTTGAGGCATGGTTCCACAGTGAGATACAGCAGTATTGTTCAGACCTTGCCAGTTGAGGGGGCAGAGAAATGGCTATAATCCTTCTGTTCATTTAGGCCAGTCAGATTTGGTTTTATACCTGATAGGATGAAAATTCTAATTCCTGCATAGCCTGTGATACATTTGCATTCTGGCCAACTGGCTTTAACCAGTCCTTCCCCAACTGCTGATTAATCCTCCATATATATACATACACATACACATACACATACATATACATATACATACACAGACACACATATATATATATATATAAAAAAATCTCATACCTGTCTTGTTTCTTAGATAATTTCTTCAGTTAGATACAAATAGTCTTTCCCTCCAACTAATTTCTTAAAGCTGGCTTTATAACACCTCTGAATTTAATAGCAATCTTTTTCTTTTTATTATCTTTATTATTGGTGATGGTGTTGCATATTCCTATTGTAGATAAAAATTGAAATTATGAGTAAATATAATCCCTTACAAAAAATGTCATCTACCATATCAAATCACTTGTTAGGCCTTCGATTTTATTAATTTCAATAAGCTAACTAAATATTTAATAAGAACCAATAAAACAATTAAAGTAGGTTAGGTATGAGCATAATAAAATATCTGGTGGTTAGGAACAAAAAAGACATTAAAATGGCTAGAAAGATATATTAATATAATTTTTATGTATCCTGGAAAAGTGCTGTATTTTATATAAATATAATATGAAAATGTACTTCTCTCCTGAGAACTACAGGGAAATATAAATGAACTGCAGGGAAATTCAATTTCATTGTGTGAAAAGCGACAGTCTGGCCATTCTATGTTTCCCTAAATGGCAATAGTAGATGACGTTTTTTTGTAAGGGATTATATTTACTCATAATTTCAACTTTGTAATATTAAAATATAGGTGCATAAATATAATAAGATAGATGAGATAGTGAACTACATGTATTGTAAATAAAAGTATATTCTATTGATAATAACATCCAAGGAGAATAGAGGGAATCTTAAATTGAAAGTCTCACCTATTTAAATGGTCTTCAGACCCCCTTCTGGTCTTGAAGGAGACAGGATCAGGAAATCAGTCCCAGGAAATATGAAGTGTTATTTCTAGAATTTTTTAGGTGCTTTCACTTCCGTCTTTCCAACATTCTTGTCTTATCTAACATGTGTTCTCCTTGGTATACATGCTGTGAACCATATTCCACTTTCCAAATTCACTTAAAATAGAAGACTGGGCATTATTTCCTGCTTTATTACAGAAATTACTGAACTCCATAGTTAGTCTCATCATGCTTTATGCTATATAACACATTTATATTATGCAGATGTAATTTCAATAACAGGGATTTTCTCATCTGATTGCTGAGAATAATCATAGGTGTAAATTCCAAGTGTCAGCAAAAATCTACATAACCTGTTTAAGGAGATGACTCTTTTCCCACAGATTAGCCTGTGCTTGTGTCCTTTCACATTGTGGTCCCAGTAAGTAAATGCTTAGTCTGCTTATTTCCAATTTCACTGTAACATCCAACCATATGGGATTCTTGTGCAAGAAATTGCTTAGGATCAGACTTCCAGGCTGACTTTTCAATAAGTAGAGTGCTACAGACTATGATGTTGAAGCATCAGTGCAAAAAGACAGAGATTGCTTTCTGAAGATGTTTTAGGAGGAGATAAAACACTTGTCAATAAACACCAGGATGATATGTCTAGAAACTTTTTGCTTCAAGAAGATGCTTGAATAGCAAGTACCAAAAAAATTTGCATATTAGAAGGAAAGTTCTCCCTTTGTTTTTTATTCACTCTGGAAATATCCCACTGGTAAGCATGTAGCAACACCACTTGCAAAACTTTTTGTTGGGCACTCTATTTCCCTATGTCTTTGATACTATAACTAAAGAAGTGCGCTGATGGCTGACTAAACTTGTGCTACTAAGGCCAGAAAAATTCGACCAGCAAACTTCATTTAGCCTACTCTGAGCTGCTTTCAGGGCTACCTGGGCTAGAAACCCTTTGTTAAGTGGGAGATTGTAGGTTGGCTCACCTTTTTCTGTGTATCCATGGCACAACCAACAGACATGAGACTAGTCATGGAACTGGAATTACATGAGCAGTCCCACCCTGGGAAAGCAGAGGGAATGTGAGTTTAGCTCACAAGAAGTGCCATGAGAGGCTTTGTGTCTTGTCCTGATGGGAAGATTTGATATACTTCTCTGAAGTTTGAGTCCTGCCTCTGAAATAGGCAGCAAGGCTTTTTGAACTCTTGCCCACAGTCCCTTGATGGAGTAAAAGATGCCCTCAACATGCACAGCTGAGTAAATAGTGTGTGTTTATGTCAGGTCTGCCCCCCCAAAATGTAACAGCTTGCTTTATAGTGAGTAGAACATTATTTTTCATACAAGGGTAACTCAGACAAATGTTTCAAAATAGGCTTAAGATCAGTTACGCAAAATAATCTTAGCTCAGTCTATGAAACAATGCTCTCCTCCCAAAATATTTCCACACCTCAACTGAACAGTAAATAAGTAGTCTCCTGAAAAAATGTAATTTTTAGGTTTTTCATGGTGATTTAATTTTGATCTTACCAAATACTATATGGATGTGAAAGAATATGCTTCTATTCAGAATAGGCGTTTGTTGACCTTTAAGATCACACAAAACAGAGCCAAGAAGATTACTCCTAGTGAATTTAAGCACCTATTAATTCACTTCTCCCAGTGGTAATTACTTTATAGATAAAAAATTTCTACCAAGTTTGTTTATGAGTCCATATTTATTTCCAACAGGGAATTACGTGTCTGTTATTATGGCTTTGGATACAAGTAGTGGGAGGGGGATTTAAAAACAACAACTCCTCTTACCTTGTTTTCCTATGTCAGTAGCTTATGACAGATGCATGGGGATTGAAATGAAACGGCTCTAGAAGAATAGCAGTCAGAAAAGCAGTACCTTCCCATCCAATGACCTTTGCAATTTAAAGGATCAAAAGATAAATTTTGCACAAATATTTTGTTATCCTCAGAAACAAAGTGCTCTTAACTGAACCCTGGATGGTGCAGCCTGAATGAAAATGAGCATCCTAATTGAGCTGGTTTGATCTTTCTTAAACTATAGTCCAAGTCAATAATATAGTGTTACTGAAAGAAGCAGTCCTCTCATTAGAGGTGGTATAGCATGACGTAGAGTATCCCACCATGGCATCTATTCTGTCATCGATTATGCACTGCTAATCAGTGAACTGTGGCATTAAAATCAAAGGTCTCCCTTCTGCTGTCAGCTGCTTGTTTGCTAGGTTTTTTTTTTTTAGGCTCATTTCTTGACTGAAATAAAAATTTTACCAAGAGGCTCATCCTGTTTTATTAGGTTTTGTTTCTTTCGGGGCTTTTGTCTGGTTGTTTTTTGATGGCGGTTGGGTGTTTTTGTTGTTTTGGTTTTTTTGGTTGGGTGTTTTTTTCTAGTTGGATAGTTGTTTGGTTTTTTCTTAGGGGAAGAATGAAAAAAATTGCAAGTGATGATTGTTATAATAGTGTTGCTTGATATGACATAGTCATAAGATGGTATAAAAGTCAGTGTAGAATAAAATAGAATTATTTTCTCTGATATGATCAGGAAGGGTAAAGAAGAAAAATTACACTTTTTTAGTACCATGCACTTACCAAAAAAATCCTTATTTCCTTCTTCAAAGCATTGCATTAGAAATCCCTTTCAACTGGGTAACTGCTTTTGTGTGAGAAATGCAGATAACAGTTGTGACTGAAAACTGAAATTGAGATTGTATTCATGAAGTCATATTCCTTATAGTCATTCAGAAGGCAAGATTTGTGGCATGTGTCGCTTGCTAAAGCACATGACACCAAGGTGTCCTGTGTTGCATTTGCTGACTTGATTTCTCTTGTGTAAAATCCCCATTTATAAGGCATGGATCATGTGACCACAGATCCTGTACCTGAGAGCTGTTCTCCAGCCCAGTGAACAGAAGTTGCTAAGTGACAGAGGTGCTGAAGTGATTCCTCCTCTGAATAGGAGAGAGAAATGACTGCTGGTACAATTTTTATGACACCCTTTGATTATTTAGCTGCCTTTAGGAAGTTGTGTATGTTTAGTTATTTCCTTGACCTTTGGGAATAAGGAAAACTACTTGGTTTGTTGCTTTTTTCCCCATGTACTATGTGGTGCTAATAAAATAATTTATGTAAATTTCTTCAAAAACTAAATATGTCTGATAATCTTTCCTCCCCCTCCTTGATTATTTATAAGGCAAAGCAAATAAAATTCCTCCTCCCTTCCTTTCCTAACCTGTAGTGGTGCTGTGCTCTCCTGAGCAGCTGCTGCATTTTACTCCTCCCAAGGCTCTACTTTGCTGGGGACAGTGAGGTTGCTTATGTATAAATAACATGCATGATCATTAGTAGAGACTGGGATTTTGGATAAAAGCAGACTTACAAATGCAGACTTGCTATCAACAGGCAACACATTTTAAAAGGTAGTGGTGTGCCAAATCAGAACACAGTTTTAACTTAAATAAACCTTACTAAAGAGTTCTGACATGTTAATTCCAAGTTGAAATGGAGCTCTGGTGCTTTAGCAGCTTTTTATAACAAGCAAATTCAGTGTTTCTAGAGAATATCTTTGGACTACAACTGAAATTAGGCCACATGCTTTACTTCCTGTACACCTCCAATAAATATTGCAGAAATGGTATAATGGGATTAAAGTAAACTGTGGGTGGTTTTTGTTGTTGTTTTGGTTTTTGTTTTCCCTATGCTGAATTTTATATCGTTGTGTGAAACTGGAAAATGTGTTTTTTGCTTGCCAGAGCTTTAAGTATCCAGCTGGATGACTTTTTGGCTCAAATATCCTACTAAGAACAGAAAATTCTGAAATCAGAATTAGTGTGTTTGCTATCCCACTGCCTTTTTGTTTGGTGGTTCTTTTTTCTAAAGAAAAGAAAAACTTAAGCTTGCTTAACCTTAGTTCATAAGGATTTTATTTAATCTGGGCTCTAGTTAGTGTTTTTACAATATACTGCCTAAATTAAACATTCATCCTGGTCATGTTTTATTGTTCTTGGTTGCAATTCTACTAGAAATGAAAACTACAAAGGAAGCATACTAAACCTTATTAAGAAGATACAATTTTTACTGGTTTTGGACTATAATTATACTTAAATCAGCCTAATCTTTAATCTCATTTTCTTTTCAACCTGCTTTGTTTGTAATTTGCTTCAATTTAGCCTTGTTTCCTCCCCTTATTTGAAGACTTGTTGGCAGCAAAAAGATGGAATTAGCTCATTCTTTGCAGTGAGTGAAATACTGCCTATTACTGCTGTCATGGATAAGTCAAGGTGAATGAATGAATTGGCTGTTTTGCATGGCAAGGTTCTAATTTTTAATTAAAGTGTTTGAGTTCTGTTTGTTGCAAATAGTAGGCTGCACATCTTGGCTCTTGCTAAATATAGGTACTGGGCTGGGACATTAGTATTTTTGATAAGAACACTGAGGGCTTTTATCCCAAAGGTCTTTTCCATGCTTGCCTTTGCAACCATTTATTCATAAAATTTCTTCAGGCCTCATGAATACCTCATTTTGCTACTACAAACTCTGCTATTAAAGAGAATCCTCTGTCCAAATTTCAGCTTTTTTTTTTCTTCCCTTCTCAGTCATACTTAGGCAAATCTTGAAACATATGGTATTTAGCTTCCTCAGAAAAGTCACCATGTAATTTGTCCACTTTTGCCATTATGAATTGTGAATTCTATCAAGAAATAGCTTATGCCAGTAACATCAAATTTCATTGCCAGGACAAGGATGGGTGTCTTTCTGTATTTTGGAAAGTAAGTGGAGCTTTGCTTGTTCTGCCAAAGCTGGTTATTGATGACTACTGGTGTTCAGAATGGATAGTCTACCAAAGGACAGGCCATTTGTAGATGTCCTGTGTTTAGGGGCAATTATGACTTGAGTAAATGTGCAGATGCAGTATTATAAAGACGATGTCACTCTTTAGCCTTGGTGGTTGAGGGGCTCTGCTTTGGAACAGTCTGTCTCATAATACCATAAATCATAAATGCTCTAGAGAGGGTCTCTTGTTGCTTAGTGTGTAGGTATAAGGAGTGTTGTACTCTGTCATATAAAATTTCTGGCACCTGGCACTTAAAATGTTTGTTTGTGGATTCTAGGTATGTTAGAGAAATACTGAAAGGGTTGTTTAAACATTTTCTTCAAAAATACCCTGTTTGATTGGTTGATTTGTTTGTTTGTTTTCTGTTAAATTACAGATAAAAAGTTACAAACAGCTCTTTCATTAAGCAGCTAATTAGGGACTTTTAAAAAATTTAAGGATTTGGATTTTTGCTGACTATTATTTCCTTTCATTGTCAAAATAAATTAGCCCAGATGAATTAGCAGGTGGGTTGTAGCAAAACAGATGATTAGTAAATGCATTAGAATTGAAAGATCCAGAAAGAACATAAATTTTTTCATTGCCCTTTGAAAACTAAAGACGTGGCAGAAAAAGACTACAGCAATATACTCTAAAATTATTTTTTTAAAAAAGGGACATTTAAGGGGTGTTGTGAGCTTTTCTATTCTCTAGCATTCATTACCTACTGAAAGTGATAGAGCTTTAAATATGAAGAATTTCTCTGCTTGATAAAGACAATAGTTTTTGCAGACAGTGTAAAGGCAAACTAGAATATGCTGTCTTCAAAGTGTTTTGATATAGGCCTGCTCAGTTTTCAGGAATTTCTTCTTCTTTTCTATATTTCCATTTGCAGCCATTATTTTACTTCTGACTGGGTTTGGGCTTCCACTAAGGGGGAGCTCTGCCTTTTATTAGAAGAGTTGCATAGTCCAAGTTTCTGTCTTTCTTTTGCTTCTTAAAGTATTATTAATCACACAAATTTTGGTAGGTTGGCACTCTTGAGCTTGTGATAGTCTTTGGGTAATTTTTAGCTCTTACTTTTAATAGTCCCAGTGGCTTCTCACTTTCCAAAGCCCCCATACTGATTCCATCAAATCAAAACAAACATTTGTTTTCCTTAAATAAAGAAGTAAAACTTTTGACTCTTATGGAGTGCAGAGATTTATGGACCTATCAAAGTACATTTATTAAGTCATTTTCTCTGATGACTGTAACTTATTTCCACTGAGGTTCTCTGTTTTGTTGATTCGTATCACGTGCAAGTTTCTTTCACTAAAATGTCTCTGCTTCCCTTTGCTCTTTAATCAATTTTGTGCCTTTGCTTTCTATTCTAGTTTGAGCACATATCTCATTGACTATTTTATTATTATAATTCTCCCCACCCCCTTTTCTTCAACACTTCTACTCCCATTTGATCCATTTCTGGGGATTATTTTACTAATAACCACTTCTGATTTGATTTCTAAAATTTTCAGTCCAGCTTTCCAGAACTGATTTTAAAACAAATGTTTTCACTTTGTCTTTCATATGCAACTATGTTTGCCTTGGTCTTCTGTCTGGTACTTTATCCCCAGTGCAGTGTTTTGTGGTGTATTTTTTTTGTTGTTCTTTTTCTTCCCAACAGTATCCTAAGAAGAATCACTTGCCCCATGTTATGTTGGTGGATTGTGAACACTGCTGGGTTTATTAACTCAGTATTGGTACAGAGACCATGGAACAAAACAAAAAATTCCATACTCATCTTGCTCATTCTTCCTCTAACATTTTTTTAAATTCTTTCTCCATTACTTCTTTCATAGTATCTGTCAGTTTTCACCATTATGTAAAATGCAGTGCCTAATAAGAGAAAGATCACATGATGTAATGATATTACAGTGTCATGTAGGCAAAAAGAATGTAGAATTGTGTATATTTTTTAAAAAAATTACTAATATAAAAAATTCAACTTACTGCGTTTTGTTGGATTTTTTTTTCGCCATGTAAATTACTTGCTACTTGAATTGTTGTCTAACTTCTACAAAAGTTGAGCTCCACTAACGTTTCCATTAAAATGCTTTGTAACTCCTTGAACAAATAGTGTCACTAGAGGGAGCTTCTACTGATTATATACGTGCGTGCTGTCAAGGGCAAAAAGGATGAAAACTGGTTCTCTCAGCTGACTGTAATTAATCATGAGTGCATAACATGGATAAAGTATCAGTAAATTATGTCTTTTTGAAATTTTATTTTTTATTTATGAAAGCTAATGAGCTGGGGAGAAAGCCTGGCTCTGGCTTTCAAACAGTACGCTAAGTTCTTGTGTTTTATAGTTCTTGATAGAGTTGTTATTTCTCTTTTGCTGTCTTATCCTTTTCCTTTTTACCCAGTTTTGTAACTTTTATTGTTCTCTTTGGCAGATTTCTAGTTAATAGTACTTTATCCATATCAGACTTTGTCCATATCTTGCAAGAGACAAAGTTTTTTAATCTTCTTGTGATCTTTAGTTCTCGGGTTTTTTTAGAAAACAATAGCAGTAAAGTTCAACTATCTGTCTTACGAGTCCCAAGTCCTTCAGGCCCTCTTTGGCCAATGGAACAACCTTGTGGCTTAATTCTGTCATAATTATAAGGAAAAATTGTCCAGCTGGGAATGCTGTTGCAGTTGTAACTCACTTGCAAGTATGCCCTGTTGGTCTCTTCTGTGTCCTCTCTACAGAGAATGTGAATCTTAATGCCTAGTTGGTTTGGGGTTTTTTATTGTGTTTTTCAAACACAAATTATATCAGCAGATATTTTATCATACCAGGCATCCTTGGATGAACTGAACTGTTCAAGTACTGAACTGTCTATAATAGTTAGTTAATACCTTGGAAGTTTTAACTTTTTGGGGGTTATCCAACCCCTATGCATAAATATTTTTCTGTTGATAACCTCTCCCTCGCTTTTTCAGTGATTTTCTTTTGCTCTGCTTGCAAGGGTATTATCTATGACAAAATCACATCTTCATGCTGTCAAAAGAGCAGAGTGATTTCACGAGACTCAATAAATACAAATTATTATTTAGTGCCTCTAAACTTAAATGGTATAACTGGATTATATACTGTAAATATACTGTATTAACAGTAATATTCTGAGCTTATTAGTTCAATTATTGTTGGTCTGCTTCCTGCTTACACCTGTTCTGCCTTCCATTTTCCATTACACAGAAACAATTTTCTTTTATCCACAGCTGATACAACAAATTCTCATAAAGACTGATCAGAACTGAAAAGGAGAAGGATCATGAACTAATTGCTATGTAATCATGCCTGAAAACTGCAATACTGGCACTAGGCTCAAATCTGCTCTCATTACACTTCAGATAAACTGCTGTCTTCCCCTGAAACGAATTACAATTCTTTGGTTTTGCAGTTGGAATTCAGTGCTCTTCAAGTCTGTCTTTCAATATGGCTACAGAGACCACTTTCCCAAACATGCAGCATTCCCATTCACAAACCTAGTCCGGAAGCTGACAGCAATCAATCTGGCTTTTCTGAAACAGGGAAATATCTCCAAGTATTTCCCTTATACAATCATTGCAGAGGCTGTGTGTTTTGGGAGGCACCTGTTGAGGCTAAGCGTTTTCTCTTGATAAAATAAAAGCATGAAAGTTGGGCTGTCTCCCATATTGTTTTATTTTAACTTGAAATTTCTATGTGAAATGCTGCACGAAATTTGTGTCTCAGTCAATACACTATCACATTTGGTCACAGAAAGAAATTGATTGGTGGAGACGGATTTACCTCACTTGAAATTGCAGTCCCAAGCTCTAATTTTTTCAGGTGCAACAGTCTGCAGCAAGGACTATCAAAAGACCATAGAAAATAATATGTCTCTTTATACATTTACATAACTTTTAATTATTTTATGGACAGTAGATTTCCATTACCCCTAAACACAAATGCACACAGATGCCTACAAGGAATGACAAAGTCTCCCCATTACAATAAAAAAATATTTCTTGTTTTATATGGGGATAGCAAAAAATCAGACATTTTAATGGCAAAAGTTTTTATTGGGGGTTTTGACATATGTTTACCCAACAGCCCCTAGGACTCTTCAGAAAATATGTCTATAACCATTTCAAGTTTTGAACAAATTTGGAACAGAAGTGACCTGAACACTGTGTAACTGGTGTGTTCTGCCATCTTGCAATTCTGGAAGAGGTGTGTGTTGCGTTCTTGGCATTCCTTCTAAGGGTGCAATAAATTTCCAAAGTAGCATACAACTATTGACATTGTTTCTGGGGTAAAAAATGGGGGCATAGGCTTAATGAGTTGCAATCTGTGACCTAGAAATTATATTTCATAGGTAATACCCTGCATATTGCTTCATGATAAGCATTTTCTTTCCTAAACATTAAAGGAATGCTAAATGGATTTTCAGGTGAGTAGAACAGTTTTCGTAAGTGGTACCTAGGTTTGATTTTTCTGTGTCTTATTGCTACCTATACTGAAGTACAGTATGTTTCTTCCCTAAACGTTTTGAATATGGCAAATACTTTGCCATTATCAACACTAAAAAAAGGGAATATTCATGTTGGTAATGAGATATTAGCTGAGAAATAACAAGATTTCAAGAAATGTGTCTGAGAAATAGCTGGCTCAGAGAGTATCAAGTGAACAGATGGACAACTATACTTTAATATTATATTAGAAACAGTAGAACAGATAATACATGAGAAATTTTTGCACTACCATGATAGAGAAGGTAATTCAGTGCATATGAATTGTGAATAATGTAAAATAAAATATACCAATGTATTTTAAATTTATGTTTTTATTTGAGAAAAAGAGTCCTTTTTTTCTTTTAAATACCTTTAATAAAGAATTTGCATCTGGGACAGTAAAACAGAGATATGAAGAAATGATTTAACATTTCAGCAGAGAACTCAGTTAATGAAGACAGATTTGAGGATGGGATAATGCAATAGTTGGACAATACCTTTTCATTCTGTAAATAACACAAAATACCTTTATATCAGCTATTCAGATATGACCATACAATCTTTTCTTCTTTGAAATAACAAGGAACATAGTTGATACCTTATTTAATGATCGTTTTCCTCTAAATCCTTGCCTGTAGAAAGTTCTATCAGTCTTTTCTTGTACTATTTTCCTGATACTCTTTCTAAATCTATTCTTCCTAATGCCACGTGAAAAGTCTAGGCATGAGGATTAATTCATACGTCTTCATTTACGATTTCTGAGCTTCAAATATGGGCCTTGAAGTTGAAATTATTTGGGGAAATTTTGGCATAAGTCATACCATAATTTCAGAGTCTTTGAGCAACCTGTGAAAACAAACTTGAATACAATTGCAGTCATTTTCATAAATGGGTAATATGTGTGGGTACTGCATTTATAATTTCACAGCATCAGTGGGCCTTTGTTTATATATTTCCTGGGTTGATTGTTTTTTTTTTCTACTTGATTGCAAGCCATCCCAAGGTATCCATGAAATCGGCCATAAAATTCACTGCAAGTTTTACGTAAATGTTTATTGCAAAATTCATTTTTCTGTATAACAGAAATGGAAGGGAAAATTGCAAACCTTTATTTATAATAATGAAAATCAGAATTATACTGCCCTATTGGAGGTAGTTCCTATTTTTTCCTCAATAATATTTTACTGGTCCAAATATATGGGAAGAAAATCACCTATGTGCATGTGCTTCCAAGTGTATTTTATCAGCCAAACTAAAAGAAGATGCATGGATGCTGGAAAAGGCTCATTAATCAAACAGATGTAGTTTCAGTAATTATGAAATCTCCCTATTAAGCAGAAGCAGTAAGTCATAAAAATATCCTCATTGGCCTTTTGGCTAAGATCAAGCATAGAATATCTTCTCATTAGGATAATGGGTTTCAATAAAATGATATTCCCTCATTCTCCATAAAGGAACCAAATGAAACTTTTTGGTTAACTGCAATCACTTAATCATTCATTATATCTTCCGCCAATCTTGTTCATTCATTTATGAGAGAAAATTAATTCTTCACAAACTCAGCCTACTATCCTGGCAAACTGCATTGAGCATAAAAGTTAACTTTGTAAATTAAATGTGGCTTAATTAAATTAATCCAGAAAGTAAAGTGAATAAAAGTAAAGAAGTATACAGTTTTCTTTTTTCTTTTGGTGGACTTTTTTTTTCCATTCAGGAAGCTATTAATACATATGAATTCTGTTTGGTTTTAATTTCAAGCGAATTTATTGAGGAAAATTAGAGGTTCATTGCATAAATTATTTTAATTTTTTCACTTCATTCTTTTTCACTTGAATATCACTTATATTGATTACTTTCTATTTGTTTTCAATATCTTTTGAATTCATTTTTCTCTGAACTAAAGATCTTAATTATACATGTGTGATTTTGACATATCATTTATGGATTCAGAAGTGGGAGATAAAGCAAACTTGAAAAGCACCGTTTTACTAGCCATATGATCTTACCAATTTTATTATAGGAGATTTTCCTTATCCTGACTGGCTGTTCTTCTTTCATAGTTGAATGAAAGGATTAAAACATTTTACTTTTTACTTCCAGCTTTTTGCTGATCTTTATTTTACTACTTCTTATCCAGAATTACTCTGTGTAATCTAGTCATCGGTAAAAGGACAAGGCATAGTGTCTTCAGTGCATTGAGTAAGTCATTTGCGGTTTGATGAAAACTTTCAAATCCTGTTAGAGGCCAAAATGTGAAGACTGTCTTATTGCAAAGCTGCATTATCACTGTGTTTATGGTGATTGACAATACAGTACGTTTAAACTTTCCTGCACACTTTTGAGAATGCAGACGTTAAGAGACTTTCATCTAAGCAGTATGATTTACATTGTTGCTGCCAATGTAGGTATGCCAGGAATGGCAATTTAAGACATGTAGAATAGCATGCGAATTCAGGGTAGTTACCATAGCTACTATGAAAAGCTCACATCACAAGCTGCTTGCCATAGAAATGAGTAGCGAATCCTCCAATTTTGCCAATAGTTTCAGAGATTGGTGCCAGATATTGGATTTGCAGCCCAAGCTCAAATTTGAAGAACTGCTACCTAGAACAGGCAAGTACAAAATGTTCCTAGCTTCCCTGGGAGGTCTTTCCTCTCCTGACATACAGCTATTTAGGCAACTCTTCTGTGCTCATTAGAGGGCAAACTGAGCTAAACTCAGGCCTTATCAGTGTTTTTTGTTTACTGAAAGGACAGCATAATTGGATTCCTTTTGTATCACTTCCCTATTTCTTTCATAGAGGAGCAATGCTGTCTGGATCATAGAATTGTTTGGATTGAAAGGGACTTCAATGATCACCTAGTCCCTACCTCCTTTCCACAGGCAGGGACATCTGCCACTAGAATCCCGTGTTTCCTTTCAGTGGGATCCCAAGATGCTGTGTCAAGGAGAGATGAAATCCAGACCTTCACAGATTTGTTCTGGGTGTGAATATTGTACTGAGAACAGGCTGTTAAAACTTGAAGTAGAAAGCTTCAAATTTAACTTTGCAGAATTTATCATACAAATTAATTTGGTATTCTTTAGTTCTTCTCAAATAGATCTGTAAAAACCCCAACATTTAATGCTTTTACATGCACTTAGTCAATACCATTGGTGTGAATGTCTGTGGTGTCTCTGACAAGCAGCGTAGTCAGCTCTCTGATACCTGATTAGCAGCTTGGTGGTTGACCCTGGCCAGCTGCCAAGCATCCCCACCCTCCTGGGGAGAAAATAAGATAAAGATGGTTGTGGGTCAAAACAAACACAGAGAGCTCACTTGCCAACTACCGCATGGGCAAAACATATTTGACTTGGGAAAATGAGTTTATTTTATTGCCAGTTAAAATAGAGGCGGATGTTGCAAAGAAATGAAACCTAACAACATGAAACACCTTCCCACTTACCTCAATCCCTCTTTTTTTCCAGTCTTAACTTCACTCTTTCTTTCCTGACTCTTTTACCTCTTGACCGAGCAGCAGAGGGGGATGGGGAATGGTGGGGTCATTGTCTTCTTTGCTGCACTCTCTGTTTCCCTGCTCTAGTGTGTGCTCCTCTTCATGGGACTGGGACCTTCCAGAGGAAACTGGCAGACAGAATCTTCCTGTCTCTCTTCCTGTACTCCTCTTGGGGCTCACAAGGCCATTTCTCACCCTTTTTTATCTCATCCCTCACTTCTGGCCATTGTTTTGGTGGCCAAATAGTCAGCAGACTCCTGCCAAGACCTGGGCAACTCCAGCTGGTATGCCTGCAAAGTCCTACAGGCGATCCTGCATTGCAGTATTGTGTATGTATACAGACTTTCCAACGTATCTACAGGAGGCATCCTTCACTTTGAACATAATGGGAGGTCATGATGAAGACAAAGGTAGTAAACTGTAATGTTAGGAACTTAATATTCAGATATCGGATTAAAATTAGAGGGAACAGCCTATAATTATTAGACACCTTCATTTTTCACATATGCTAATTTAACTGTGCTGTGTTTCTTTGTTGACATGTTAAACATGTAGCAATAATAAGGTTGTACCAAGCATAATTATCACATTCTCTTGACCTTAAAAATGTCTCAGTTGTAGCTGAACATGATAATGAAGATACAATAATAGATGCTGCTGCTGTCAATACTGTTTGCATTTGATAACTAGAAAAACCTAACAACTTATATGTAAAGAATGCTGTGTGAACAGCTAAGGCCATTGTAAAACATTTTGGCCTGAATTTCCACAGAACATTAAAATAATGTAGGTGTGGTTATTTAAATCAGGAAGAGGAATGCAGTGACACACCATACCTAAAAATCTGTCTTATAAAACCCACATATATAGCATGTTCCTAGCCAGCTTTTAACATTAATTACATTACAATTTTCTTTGAGTGTTTCTGAATTCAAGAGTTTCTGATGAGACAAAAAGTACATGGGGAACACCTGAAGGCTTAAAAAAAAAATAAATTTGAGCACACATGAAGTTACCTGGAATTGTAATACTTTCACAGTGAAAGGGAACTCTGGTATATTAACCCTATTCTTGATTAAGCCCTTTTTAAATTGTTTTTCATGCGCAGTAAGTTCAGAACTGGTTTTCCTACTTTGCATTTTCTTCTCTTCTGTTTATAACCAATGCACTCTTGCCTCACTAATGCACCAGAAAAGCATAAGTAAGGCATAAGCTTTATTTTGCTATGGATGGAAAAACTGATTTTTTTTTTTTGAGGGTGCTTAGTACCCAAAGGCAGGTGAATTTTGCCTGGGGCAATGCAAAGACTGGATGCAGGAGAAGTGCACCACCATCTTTCCACTCTTTCTTTTCCATCTTTGCTAGTATGACAGAACCATTAAGAACTATCAACATTGAATTATAAACACTGATCAATACAGGTAGCCCATATCCTTTGACTTTCAATTTATAGTCTGGGTAGAAATTTTTTTGCAGTTAAGTAGGTCTTTGGAAATGTTCACATAGAANATGACCTCCCTGCTCCTGCTGGCCACACTATTCCTGATACAGGCCAGGATGCCGTGGGCCTTCATGGCCACCAGGGACACTGCTGGCTCGTGTTCAGCCAGCTGTCGACCAGTACCCCCAGGTCCCTTTCTGTCTGGGCACTGTCCAGCCACACTGTCCCAACAGTTCATACTATTTAGCTTGTACAGGGCAATACATACACATTTTTGCTTTTTTGGGGGGAGGAAGCTGGAAAGAAGCAAAATTCATTTAACCACAAGGTTCTTTATATAATTTAGAAATCTGTTATGTTGTACATTTCCCATGGTGTTCTTAGGACAGAGAAGCTTAAGACAGAAGCTTTTTCTTTCAGTAGCAGCGCTTCAAGAAAGGAGCCAGAAAATTTAATCTGAGTGTGGATCTCAAAATACTGAGATCTTCTGTATCTCTTGTGTTTGCATCTCAGTGTTTTTTACTTAACATCATCACTTGCTCAGGTATTCTGGGAAATATCAATAGATATTGTTGTGCCTTTTTGATTCAATATCACCCTATTACCAAAACAAAACCTAGAAACCACTATACAGTGATTGATTATAATCTATTCCTTCCTTCTTCCCTTTTCAAGCCAAATGATAAAAATTGTTCATAAATTTTAGACCTATGACTGCTTTTGATTCTCTAAAAAGGAAAGGAAAAGTACAACATAAGAAGCAGATCACATGATAACTTGTTTTGTAAAATTGTACCTAGAGCTGGATTCCACACGTCATATACTAATAATCCTTCTTTTGAAAAAATCTGAGCTACTCTAAAATTTGGATATGTATTTTCCTGATAAGTGTCATGGTTTACGCCCTTGAATCTCACTTAAAGTTGTTTGAATTTTGCATCTGATTGTGCAATTTTTTGATATTGCTTCCTGTGCTCCTGTTAAGGATTAATATCAGCTGACCCTAGCTTTCTTTGCATTGGAATTTAATTCCTTTTTAAAAGAACAGATTAGGATCCGAAACACTCCAAATCTGTATCTCCTCCCACTAATGATAAACCCATCATTGACCCTTACCATCCCCGCCAAGATTTTATTGCCTCCAGTGAATATTGAACTAACAGCTAGAGTTTGGGCACATCACATTTTCTGGAACTAAAAACGAGGCGTCATCTCAAAACTGGAGATTGCACTTTTGACTGATATTTCTCACTTTAGCTAACCTATGTTAGAAAATAATTAACCTATCATTCATACAGATTTTTTTAAAATGTTTGCAATTTTCTTCTGCTGGCACTAAGTCACTTAGTTTAAATGTTGACTTTAATCCCAAGTTTTACTCCTTCTAGAAAACCATGAATCCAAGCAGACTGACAAGGAGTTTGCTTGTGATGCTAGTTGCCCTGACCTGTGTCAGAAACAGGAATCCTATAAATACTTTACACCTGCAAATCAAGCATTATCATCTATCCAACTTGTAAGTCTATAAGAAAGAAAAATATTCTATTCAGCTTCAGAGATACAAATTTATGCAAATCTTCATATCTTCGTGTCATAATGGTGGGATATTTTTTTAGTCTCTAGGGACATAAATAGTCATTCCACCTTTAATTATTAAATGCTAGGTGCTTTCAAACCTTGGGGAATATTGTAAAACACGTCCAGAAAATGTGTGCTATGAAGCTACTGTCCTGAACTGATTGGTACCTTGTGCTGTTGCTTGTGTGTTTAAGGATGCTGAACACATTGGAATCAACTTGCAGATTTTTTTTTACTAGCACATAAAAACATTTGTTAGCCTACTCTGATTTACATATATCTTTTCTTCAAGGTACTCGTATAAGAAATTTTGGCCTCTAGTGTCAAAATTCACAGCCATGTTCTGTAATTGGTTTGAGTTTCCCAGTATGTATAACAAGCCTCAGAAGATGCTGTGTCTCACAGGCTGGCTGGACTGCAGCTCGCTCTTTTCCATCTACAACACAGAGAACTCAGAAATCAAAATTATGGTCACATTTTTCTATTATCAAATGGTCCTCGATTTCTTTTGTTGTTGTTCTTACTGTCCTAGCCACAGTTCTAGCCAGGATTTTGGGCTGAAAAAACCACAAAACATATCAGCATGGTTTGGAAGCTTATCTTCTGGTTTTGTAAAATCAAATCAAGACCAACGTGACTTAAACATATGCCATATATACCCTACATTAATGCAAAAGTAAGGAAAAAGATCAAAAGTATTTCTTCTTTTACCTGCAAAAATACCTTTTCAGAACGCTTTGTTGATGCTTTGGTGAAATCAGTGTATTATGACAATTTAATTTCTTTGGTCATTTGATAATAATTCAGAAATGTGGGAAAGAGTGCTTTTTAACAAAAGACTTTGCAAAATGCAATCAGAGTTAATCCTCCCATGCACCAGTGACAGGAATTGAGAAAGTATGTGTCTTAGTCTTAGTTGGAGGTGCAAATCTTCATAGAAGAGGCAGGAAACAAAAGTTAAACCTTATTTGTCTTTTGCACAGAGGAAAATAATAATCTGTCAGTATAATATGTCAGTATAATATATATCACACACCTTTTGACTTTTGCTTCTCTCATCACTTCTAACATTAAACAACTGATAAACAGTGGACTAATAGCTTTTGCTATAAATATGACACATCTGTTTTCTCTAAAGGGGATATGAAGGTAAACATCAATGGATAAACATGGAATTAATAATCCTTTTGAACAAAACCCTAATTTTAAGCTTAAGTGATGTTTGCTTTCTGCTGTGCAAATTGAGAGACAATTCTCTGCTGCCTTTTGCATAACCTGCTAATTTCTATTTTGTTCCTCATCTAACCAAAGGCATAATGTATTTTACATGCTTAATAGTATTAAATATTTTGTCTGTCTGGTAGGAACAGTGCTTCCTCCCTAGCCATTATAGGGGAACTGTAGTTTTCTAGTAAGGCCTTCAGACAAGAATCTGCAGCTTTTGCTCTGAGTTAACTTTTTCACAAGACTTTTGTTAAGCATCTTAACCAATATGTGGGTAGGTAGATAGCGTCATTACAGATAATAAAATATTTTGAACATAATTTTTTTGAAATTATTTTGTATTCATTGTATACACTAAAACATCTATTTTTTTATGATGATACACCTATTTTTTTTACCTATGATACATTGGCTTGAGAATTAATGTTTGGCTCTCTGTGGGAGTGCTTTTATTGTTGAAGTATCCAGCAATTTTCAAGTCACTGTTTGCTTTGATCTTGCTTAAATTAGATAAAGCCTAGAATAACATCTCTAAATTCATAACAATTAT
This sequence comes from Leptocoma aspasia, assembly GCA_013399835.1. Classification (NCBI taxonomy): domain Eukaryota; kingdom Metazoa; phylum Chordata; class Aves; order Passeriformes; family Nectariniidae; genus Leptocoma; species Leptocoma aspasia. The sequence goes on along the minus strand of VXAX01006329.1, from coordinate 50,185 downwards.
ATTGATAAAGAGCAGCTAAAAGTAAAGATACAATTATAATAAGTAGGACTTTGTGGAAAAAAAGAGCATATTTTATTTTTGCTAGAGATAAAAGCCTAATTTTAGAGATGGAAACCTGCTAAGGCAATGATGAAAAGTAAAGGTGTTTGAAAAAAATGTTTAGAAAATTGGTTGTTACCCATCAGTGTTTTATCTCTAGGTTCTGAAAAATAAACACATCAAATAAGGAACAACAAAAAAAACTCATCCACAAAAACAAACAACTCTCCCAAAAAAACCCAAACAAACAAACAAACAAACCCAGCTTCCCCTCCGCCCATAAACAAAAGATACTAGTTGATATAAAGTTGACTGAGGAGGAACACAGGCTAGATAATTAATGAAATTATTCTAATTTAAATGATACTTACTGAAATAAATTGTGCAGATTTTATTCTTTTTTCTTGATGTTTTTCTTCATCATTGTGGGTCCTTCTGCCTGGTACTCTAAAACTTCACGTGACATGACTCCAGGTTTCTTCATACTTAATTTAGGTACCAGTCTGTGAAAAATCACTTGTACCTGTAAAGGCACCTAAGCTGGAGCTTCATTTGCTGTAAAAATCCTTCAAAATGCTCAGGTATTTTCAGTAGTCAGAAGGTGAAGAACTATATTTGCATGCCAGAAGGTTAATAACTGAAGAGGCATCCGAAGGTTGGATATGCAAAACTATGGAAATATTAATGAGTTTTACTTCACATAGAGTTTATAGTCTACTATTGCTTATGCACTAAAGACAATTTAATGAAAGCCCAAGCATACAACTAGACTGACTGACTTTCAATTATTCCAGGTGCCATTGACCTGAGTAGTGGAGATTTTTTTAAATGAGCAAAAAAGATACAGGTTTCTCATACAACTCTGAGTTTCACAGGGTGCAAAACAGTTTACAAATGTGTTCATAAAAGACACAAGAGTGGGAACATTTGATGAATTCCCAATGGACTGTAGACTCTGAAGTAGACCAGAGGCAATCCAGATATGCTGTTGCTTTAGAGTGGTGTAAAAACTTCTGCTGTTCACTTTCTTCCAAAAAAAAAACAAAACCAAAAAACAAACCCAAATCAAACCACAACATCCAGCCAACACCAGCTGCTTAAGTAGTCTTACCATAGGTAAGAAACAGCATACTTTTCTAAAATAATTCAAAACTGAATTTTACTAAATGATAAAATTATGCATACATTTTATTTTGATGTACCTTGTTCTTTCTGAATGTAAAATACTAAATGAAATATGCATTTTGATAAAAGAAGAATTTAAAATGATACTTTTCTGAAAAATTGAATCTGGCAAATTTTTGATACAGCTTTCTATTTTTCCTTTGTGAGAAGTTGAAATTTTTATAGATTTTCATTTCAGGAGGCTGCTTTGTATACATTTATACTTACAGTGATTCCATACTGAAAAATTTAATTAAACAATAAATTCTAATATTTCTGGGTAAGTTGTAAGTCACATTAATTAGTGATGTTAGCTTTAACCCTTTTCTCATTATCAGTGGTTAAAGACAGAATTTTGGAGAGTACTATGGATTATGTTGCATACCACTTGATTATAACAATGCATCCAAAAATCTCTCATAGTAGTGATACAGTACATTGCACATTGGTACAATTCTTAACGATATTTTCATTTCCAATGTTTCCCAGGGATGTTTTTAAAAAGTTAACTAAAATTCTTCAAATCAAGAAAGTTTTCTTACTTATTAATAGCCTGGGCCTTGTGATGGAATAGGATACTAATTTGTAGGAATCAAAATTTGTAGCCATACCATGACCTTTCAGATTAATAAGTCATTAACTACTCTAAAAACTGGTCAATAGGCGTCAGAAATGAAGTTCAGGTAAAAAGATACTTTGGAAGATCTTGTAAAGTACTGTCTGTCTTTGGGCATCCACATGCACTTTTAGAATTGGCCCTGGTGATGTATCCAGTATTGCCCAAAGGCGAATTCCTGGATCAGAACCAGAACAAAGAAACAGATCTCACTGCCTGTCCACTGCTCTGAGCAAAGTAAGCGCCATTAAAAAAAAAATTACCTGAGACTTGCTCCTTTCCTTACGGAGCTCTAAAGAAAGGCTTGATATAAACCTCAAAACATGTAACCTTAATGCTTAAGGTTTGTGTGAAGACCACCAATTTAATGTAATTTATGGCTTTCCTTGAAGGGGGAAAAACAGCTGCTACATTTTCTTCCTTTCCAGCAGCAGCTAACCTTTTGAGCAACAATGGATTATCTCTATTGATGGTATGCAACTTGATGTGGAATATGAAATACCCTAGGCGATCAATATGAGCTGCTCTAATCTTTTAGATTACAGCTGAGCTTGAGCAATACTTGCAGAAAAGCTTCAGTGACACTTGGGCTCATTTGCTCATGAAGTTGAATGTGAATTTGACTCCCTAACACTCCATCAAGGGTGTTGTGTGAAATGTCAGTCTTGTGGAGAATCTGCCAGCTTCTGCAATATGGAAAATAGGTGGTACAGAAGAGGGTGAAAAATTAAGCTTCTACTCTAGCAACCATCATCCCTGTTTAGTATCTATATAAAGAGGCCCAAGAAACTTGGGGAGGAGTAAATTTAGCTTGTTATTCTAAGAAAGAAAAAAAGCAGTATGTGGTGGGTTTTCTTTAAACCGTATTACAAGCCAAGAAAACACAATAAAACATGCAAAAGACAGAATGTTGTTTGTTTGAACAACCCCAAATGTATCAAAGGCTGGTACCTTTGGCAAATACACTTGACAGAAGTATTTGCTTTACCCATTAAGAGAAGGTTTCTTTGATAAACTCTTCACTGATTTCTTTCTGACTTAAGTACTTTAGAGCATGAGGTATACCCTACCTGGCTTTTTTCAGCCATTACCTGTGTTCCTGTCACACATGAGCTGAAGTTTGGATAGAGGCATAGGGCAGCAGGGTTGTGACACAGGGTGAAGGTTGAAATTAAACTTGTGACAGCCTGTGCTCAATAACACCTGCTTTTAAGTTTGAATTTTAAAAGGGTTGCCATTGATGATGAGCTGCTTTGAAGTATCTCCTGCTTTTTTTGGCTTGCGTCACTTTAAAAGTTCATTTGAAACACTGCATAAAATATTCTAGCAGCTTGTGCTTATTTATTCCTACTCTTTGGGGAGACACAGGCTTGTGAATTAAACTTGGTGTATTCTAGCATTCATTTTGGATTACAAAACCTACCTGTGCTATGTGAAAAGTGAGGCTGTCTCAGCATAATAATACACTGCGATCCAAACCAGCTGCATTAATATTCCTGTTGGTTGTCATTGGAGATATGCCACTTCCCATATGTACTTACCCACGTTTCAGAGTGTCCCTGCAATTTCATGACTGCTTTTCAGAAGTGCTTGGTGGCTTACTCTTCCTCCTCAGTACACTACAGTGAAATTACATATGCAAATTGGAGGAGAAAAATGTGTTTAGTACAACTAGCATTTAGCACACAGTACAAATTAAACCCAGATGATATGATTCTCTCCCTTGCTCCCTAACATTTATCTTGGAATTCATATTTAAAGCAGGAGTCTTTTGCGTTACAAGTAAAGATTGAAATTGCTAATAACCATTTTTTCACCTACACTTGACAGGCATTCTTGTATAATTAATGAGTTGATATGCTGTTAATAGTTCAGATTTTGAGGTTTGTATTGTAAATGTTCTGTTTGTCTAGTGGAAAAGAGAACTGATCAGGACTTTTGGTTAGAGAGTCAGGACTTTGTATATTTCTTGGCTATGATATTTTTTTCAGTACTGATACAGACTGAGTCATCTCTTTCATCTTCTGCTAATGATTTATTACAGTTATTTTTAATTCAGAACACAATATTGACTTTGCAGTCATTTACCTTTTCGAATCTAAGTTGTTCAGCTTTTGAGTTCTTCATTTCTGACATACACATATGGAGCTTTTTTTAGTAAAGTTTTTATTGGTGGCATGTTTATGTCATAGATCTATCCTTCAGCAAAATTATTGTCCTAGATTACAATTTGATAGGAAATCTTGACTGAAGATTTTAAAGCAGGAGAGGAAAATTGTGGATTTGGTATTTGGTATTTATTTAAAGGTATGTTCCTCAGTGCACATAGGACCACATGATGTAAAAGCCTTTCTTATTCAAATGCGTACTTAGTAAGTCACCATCACTTATTTCTGATGAGTTACGGTTATCAGTATCGAAATATTTTTCATTTTTAGAACCACTGTATACATCATATCTATCTTTTTACTTTGCTGACAGATTCTTTGCAAGAGCTTCTGGGAGACCCTCTGATGCAGCTCCAAATTATTCATAAAAACTACCTGTAACTATAAATGTATCTTGTTCCCATTTCTATGTATTTTTAGATTGTTTGTATGCATTCTAACCTACTGCTAGATACAAATGTCAACAAGACACAGATGAACTGCAGATGGTTTTTTTTTCATCTACTCAGACTACTTTGATAAGATATATCAGCAACTTTACAGGTGACCTGTTTACTGATCAGGAAGCATTTGAACAGACTTCTGTGAAGTGAAGCAACAAGGTATTTTACTCTGTTTTGCCCATCAAAAATCATTGAAGTGACTGGTATAGTGAGGATAAACTTTAATAACCTATGGGCTTGATATGAGGGTTTGTGTGTATATGGTCTGCTTTGTGATGCAGTCAACAGCTGTCCCTTCAAATAATGTGGCCTCTATTCCCCAAATAGTTCATAGACTCGTAAGTGGGAATTAAAGTAATTGCAGGCAAAATAGGAGATGGGCATTTTTTAGTTTATCCAGCATAAGGGGTAGGAAATAAAAATAACGTATAAATAGACTGTAAAATAGGAAAGATTGGGCAGATATATTTTCTTTGTTTTGTTGAGTGTGAACACCAGAAATATGAGAGGCTGCAGTTGATAGGACAAGAGATCCATCTCATCTGCTATTTGGTTTCCAATAGCCAGGTGCCTGACAAAACATGTAAGAACAGAGCAAGTGCACAGCACACTTTTGTTTGAATGATCTTTAGGTCTTGAGAAATTTGAAGATTGAGGATTGCAGATGTTTTGCGTTTGTGGCCTTCATTCCATTGATCTGATTATTAGAATCTTAAGAAGACTTGTTTTTGATGGACATACACTTGTTATTTCCCTCTGAATAGGGAAGTCAGAGTGGCAAATGTCATCATGCCTATGACAAAGTTATCAGTTCTCTTGATCTAAACAGAATAGAGTGGAGTGGAAGTGTCGTTTTGCTTCAAAAAGTTAGCATTTAAATGGACCTAAGCTGCCTTGGCCATTAATATATCACCAAGATAAATGGTATGGAGGAGAGTTTATTCCTCTGCTGCTGAGATGCTGGCAGGAGAGTGTGTTCAGTAATTGATTAACAGGACACAGTGCATTGACTTATATGGGAAGGCTATTATATCTCAGTAGCAGGAAGGTATATATATGATTCCGGTTGCAGTACGTAAAAAATTGAATTCTGCAGAAATTAACTAAAACTGCTGGAAAAACAAAAGGTTCCCAAGGCTTTTTTTTTCCTCTTAAATCTGTGGTATAATAGTTTTTCATATTCTGACGGAAGTTTAAATAGTGCAATATATTTAGAGAAACTTTCATACAGGGCTAGAAATATTAGCTTATGTAAGCAGTCTTTTAACTTTTATTCTGTTGGACTTAAAGTCATGAGTCAATGATGAGATGTAATAACTTTTTTAAGTCTATTAATCTGAAATGTAGCCCTTCCCTGTAATTCATACACATTTGTGGTGAATTTCCCATATTTTAAATCCTAAATGAGCCGGCAGATTGTGAGGTTAAGGTTTTTTAGAACAATAGAAAGTGAGATTTTTTTTCTTATTACTGGTATGTCAAAACAGACATAGGAGAGGATTACAGTTCTAAACAATGAAGGCAAATGGTGTCAACTCAGGGTTTTTTCCTCTCCCCCACCACAGTATTGATAATTGCAATCAAATTAAGAAATCAAAGGGCTCAGATCAAATGCTTCAGAAGCACACATACATCACATGAAGCATATTCATGACTGTCTGTAAAAACTGTGACCACAGTGGCAAATAGAGGGATGCCCCCTGTGGGATTTTTTTTTTTAACTAAGTCAAGCTTCTCTGTCTTAATCTTTTGAAACCGAGAGCATGGGTTAGTGAAAGAGAGATAAGGCAGACTATTAATGATTTAGAAATCATTAGTATTAATTCCAAATAAATTTTCCATACTTCCTTTTGTGCATCTTCAGTAGTAGCACAAATATAACAGCTGTCAAATTAAAAGGATGGGATTTTCTCAATAGCTACTAGAACCAGTAAAAGATCTGAAATTCTGATGAGCTTCTATTTTTGGGAGAGGCTTTTTTCATCTGTCATGTTTTTTCTGAACCCAATGTCAAAAATATATGTTTATTTCTGTTGCAGAAATGAAGAGTTTGCTCACATTTTTAAAATAACTTTTTGAAAGTTTATTTATGTATTAAGATATATCTTTTATTTCACAATTTATTTAGACTATAGTAAGCAGTAGCCTCCCATGATACTAGGAATAAATCAAATTGCATATATTGAACACATTTTTTGTAACTAAGTTTTTTACCATTCTAATATTTTTCCAGGAAGATACATGTTTTCCTCCCACCCCAGTTTGAAGCTATGGGTGGCAGAAAATTGTATAAACCTAACAATTACTTTACAAAATATATTTAAAAACCCTCAGGAAACAGAACAAAGGTACATGTTTCATCTTAGCTTTCATTACTGATGAGAGCATGTTGGTTTTTTTTTCTTAAGGGTAAATATCATGTAATATAAGCATACAAAAATGATATAAAGAGATTTTGTTATGTATTTTTAAAAATGTGTGTTGTTCTGCTTTTAAATGTTTAATTCAATTTTTATGTAGACAACAGGATTAATGGCAAATGCCTTCAAGTCTTTAGTTAGGTAACACTGAGAAGAAGTGGCAGCACAAGCAGTTTGCAAGTTGAAAAATTATTATGACCTACAGAAAATAAACCAATAGACAAAGAAATGCTTGAGAAAAACTTCGTCAAGTAGTCCTGATTATGATTATGGCACTTAGGACAAAAGCTGGCAATTATGGCAGTCTGCTGCTCACTTCTATACTTAGCTCTAACCTTGCACCACTTTGGCTGAAATAAAAGCAACCTGGCACTCAGGATCTGCAAACACAGGCCTTTCCTCTGTGCCATATCCCTGCTCCAGCCAGAGGTGTGTGCAGCCCCGGTGTGCTGCTGGAGGGATGTGGCGTAGGGACAGGCTGCAGGCTTCTGACTAAATGTGCTGCTCTGCTGCAGCCAAGGCAAAGGGAGGAGGAAATCGATCTTTCTGGTTTGTGGTCTAAACAATAATGTTTCAAATAATTTATCTTCCCTTGTCAGAATTCTATCATTATATACTGTGGGAGTGAACTTAAAAGTCATTGGAATTATCCTTTAATTCAGTTCAAAGCAGCTGCCCTTTACTCTTGCTTGTGCTTGTGTGGATTTTTTGCCCTTAATGTTTGTTAACTTGGAGATTTGTAAAGGACATTTATTTTCTTTGTTAAATGTCAAAATACTGATTCCTGAATGAATGTTCTTTTGCATTTCTGTACTTCAGTTTCTATTCCTGTGAAAGTAATTTTATTTTCCACTACATGAGACTGCACATTTTAGGGGAATTGCATTATATATTACTTGATTCACTCAGAATCCTCTTTCTTTCCTCTTAAAGTTCTTTAGAGGGAAGGAATAATTTGGTCTCCATGTGTGATCCAGTCTGATCAAACTACTGTTTTTTAATTGTACCAAAACTAGGTGTTGTGCCTGAGCATTAAATATGCTGCATATGCATATTTAGACCTATTGTGGACCACCTATGGTGACCTAATGCTTTCTATATACATAAGTTGAGGGTATTTCCACCTACATCAGAGACTGTGCTGCAGTGCATGTGTTTAAAAAGATGTTAGGCTTACTGGTCTAGGCTAAGGCTTTTTTTTAGTTTTACCTGTGATGTAAATGAATAATTTAAACTACATATTTCTCCCATCTGCTGAAATACCTACAAAAACTCAAAAAAGGCAGTACATTAATTAAGTATTTGAAAAATCCTAAGCCAGTTCTCTTCGTTCTAATTTATATCATACAAAAGAAGGAGATTTGATTTACAGTTTTTTCTTCATTAAGAAGGCTAAGATACCGACTTTGGTTTTTTTCCATTTTAGATGCTAATAGCAAGTTAATCTTCCTTATAGCGGAATAAAATGGAAGTGGAGTACTCAAATGAATTATAGAGATTAGCTACTATAGGTTTTTTCAGTGAATCTGTTGTACCTGAAAATTTATATGCATTCATTAATGTTCCCTAATTTATTTTCTTTTTTTTTTAATTGGATTTATCAGCACTTCCATTACAGAAATGAAAACGTGTATCTTATCTACTTCTTAGAAAGCTGTCATGATAATACTTTTCTTTAGCACTAGATTTTTGTGTCACCAGAGACATCCCAGGTATATCAGGGTAGGCTTTTTTGTTTGACTGCTGTATCCCTGAGGAGACTGATGGCTCATGGTTAGATATTACCATTACCTTATTTTGTCATTGGTTGAAGTCTTTATTTTCTCATTACATTGTGTATGTCTGTGTTTTTTTCTGAGTTTTCTTGTGGTTTTTGAGGTGAATTTTTGTTTATTTTGTTGGTTTGTGGTTGTAGGAGTTTTTTTGTTGAAAAGCTGTGATGTAGCTACATGCATTCTACATGTACAAAAATAACAAGGATGTGTTATCACCCAGAGGGAAAATAAAGGGCACATTGTCACTTAATACGTATGAATAATTAAGAGCATAAAGTGAATCTGTTTTCTTGTGTTTCAGAAAAGTGTGATGAACCTCTGGTCTCAGCATTACCCCATTCCTCCTTCAGCAGTTCATCATCCATGACAAGCAGCTATGTGCCAGGGTATGCCAAGTTAAACAAGCGAGGAGGTAAGGGACATTCTCAACCTTAATATTTGGATATTTCAAAAAGTGATGAATTATATTTTTAATGTGAAAATGTGTTTTATGTGGAATGCTATTGCTTACACTTGTTTGAACAGACTGTTTTTATGAACTGTTAATTTCTCTTTCATTGTACGGGACAGTAGTTTCACTGCAGGGAGAAGGGCACTACCAGTAACATGTAGCAGCATGGGCCACATGCCTGATGTCAATGGACTCATACAGTACAGCTGCATAACTGACTTCACATAAAAGAGTATACCTGCCCTTGTTGGGTATTTGCAAGATCATGGTTGGAGCAAAAATAAGCAGCTCTGATGTGATTTGTTGATGTAACTTGTTCCCACCTCAGCAACGACTACTGTCATTCAGGTTTTTTCTATCACCACAGGGGCTTTGGCTTTTGCATATATATCTGTAATGCAATGAGTATCTGTAATACTTCTTCGTTCAGACATAACAAAGCTGCCTCAGACTTAGTGTTTGAAAGAACAGGTGCATAAATTTGATGGCCTACCTGGTTTAATGATACTGAGGCACCACCCCCTGTCCACAAACAGGGCAAGTAGTGCTGGTAGCACTGCCAGCTCTGCCAGTTTTGTGGAGGTCATCACGTAGGAAGGAATGAGATGGGTCTAATGTCAAGCCAGGAAGCTTAATCTGTAAGTGGGAAGGAATATGGGGTGGGTCCAGGCATGGATATTCCTATGATGTGGCTCCAATACCTGGAGGCTGAAATGGGACCCCCAGGGTCACTGGCAGGGTGAGTGGGTTCTCCACTGGGTAATGCAATTATGGCCTGGTAGTCTCAGAGCCCTAACACTGATCTTGGTTTACTGGTCTGCAACTTCCCTGTATATTTGAGTTTTACAGCTATAGAATTCTTGCTCTTTGATCTCTTTATTTTCTTCTTTTTTGTTGTTTTTGGTTTTTGTTTGTTTGTTTGTTTATTTGAAGTTTTTTTATTTGTTTTTTTGGTTTTTGGGTTTTTTTTCTTTGTTCTCTAAAATCAGCTTTAGCCAGGCTCCAGAGTTACTTTCTTTTAACAACTAGTAATTGCCACAGTGAGTTACCTAGAGTTCTGCTTCCTCTGATGTCAACCTGTGCCTGTACATTCAATACCTATCATCCCACAGTTGTGGTCTTCTTCCCTACATCTTTATAAAATAACAGTTTATTCCCTGCAGAATAGGTATAATAGATACAAAAATATATCAAAATTGTTATAGTTGTAGACCCTAGCCCATGCGATCACACAGCTAAATGAAATGTAAAGCAGATTAGGTTATGTTGCTGGTTGTTAAAGAATTGCTATTGCAACCTAGCTAAACAGAAGACTAAGACTAGCTTAGAGAAAATATGACTGATGAGCTCTAGCGCTACAGGCCTGTAGATCTGATGCAAAGTCTGTTGCCAGACAGGAGCATTGGCAATTTCTTTGGTTTTAGGCCTGCAGACTGGTAGATAACATGGTTTGTTGCTTCTGAATGAGAATAGATGTTGTTTTATGCTGGTCGCAGGCTTTTATTTCAGTGCTCCCTGTGTTTTGTTACATGCTTTTGCAGTTCTCAGACTTTCTGAGAACTGTGTTGCAGTGTGTTCAGATGTGTATTTTGGTAGGCTGTCAAGTCCCTTCAGTTGTGTCTTTAAATAGTCATCAGATGCAAGGTGTGGTGCTTCAGTTCTAAAACACTGCTCATCGTTTTGGTTGAATTCTGTTGTATGACTGTAGTTATATTCATTTCTGTTCTATTCCCTGTTCTAAGTTTAAAGAAAGACCACTGGAATCACTTTAATATAATACAACTTAGCATCAGCTTTGCTGGGAGGATCTTCCTTTGTTTTTAGATGAGTATTTTTCCTTTTAGTTTACAAGACTACTTATTCTGTTCCAAGTGAAAGGCAGATTGACATATAGAATTTAATTTTTGTTTTAATTATATTTACCCTTCCCTTTCTTACCCTTATAATCACTACAGTGCAGCTTCTTTTAATGATGTTTCTTTACCAATATGGATGAGTCGTCATTAATCGAACACTGGCTTTATTTCCTCATTGGAAATTTAGTTCCACCTCTTTGTTAAATAGCAGTTTCATCTCTTTGTTTAAATAGCAACTTTGCTAGATTATTATCCATCTCTTAGTATCTGTGAAGCATAGCACAAATACTTTTCAAAACTGAGGATTTATGTACATGAACAAATATAATTTTCTTAATCCTAGTGGCAGAAAAAGTACTGCAGAATTCAGGAGTGCGTTTAACACAGGAACTTGTCTGTCTGTATTTATGCTTCTGCATGTGATGGAAAATATCACAGTTTTAATATTGAGCTATTTTACAACCTAATGGAATTACAGATATTGCTAATCAAACCAGTAATAAGCGAATCCAATTTTTTTCCTCTCCAAGGAGTCATTATCAGCTAATAGATTCCCAAATCAAATGTGCTATTTAAACCACACTGTGCTCAAGTCATTAAATGGAAAGAACTCCCCCTCCTTTAGCCCCAGACCCTTTAAATTAAAGAAATGCACATTTGAAAATTCTGCTCTCCAACCCAATTATTTTTCTTTCCTGTTTTCATGGCACTTCATCCTAGACTGGAAAAACAGTTTATTTGAATAGATAGTATATTTTATTCCATTGATTAAGACACTGATTCACTGAACAGCCACATCATGTTATTAAGAAGGTTGGAGTTGTCACTATAGTTGTTGTGGTTCCATTTCCCGCTATAAATGATGCAATTGGAAGGATGCACACCAAAAAGAATTTAATATTTTCAGCAGTTTTTAGGAGGCTTCAAAAGCAGAAACATCCATGAATTTACTCTAATGTTCGATAACACTTCATTTACAAATCATATAACTAGTGATTTTTGCAAATAGAATTGAGTCTTTGGGGAATGGCCTTGATCTGGAAGCTGCCAGGGTGTATATGTAAGGTGGGTTTCTGTGTCAGTTTGTGAAAATATTTTGCATTGTCCACATCTGTCTACTTAGACCCCTGTAAGCTTCCAATGACTTATGGGTTAGTATATATACTTATTTCAAAGGAAATTGAGATTTGATGGACAGAAATTTGATTAGAAATGTTAACCTCTCCAAATCAATTTACTTGGTGGTTCTTCTGCGTTGCTNGGGGTGGAAAAGGTTATTTTTCATTATAGGAAAAATTCCTTATGGTAGAAACAAATATTTAGTGGTTACCTACAGGTCTGTCAGTGTCTTGCAAATTTGTACCAATACATATTAAAGTTTCCATGTTTTCACAATTTCCATGTCAGTGAGTAAGAATCTTTGGTTTATATAATCATTAGAACTGTGAATCTGTTTTTCCTTTATCACATAGAACCAAAAACCTGGGCATAGAGTGGAACTCTGCACTTTATACTAGCTCTCTCATTCATGGACCTTCAAAACCTGTCTCATGGGGTCCCCTCCTTCTTCTGCCTTCTTGGGCACTTTTAATCACAAGCAGCTGATAAAAGCAACCAAAATACTTCCATTTTATTATCATGGAAAGAAGAAGGCCCCAGAAAATGTAGACAAATTTGTTACTTTTCTTTGTGAGCAACTATACTCCTACTTATCAACAGAATTAACTAGAGTTAATGCTGGACAAAGCAAGTTCTGCTATCCCCATCAGGCCTGCAAAGAAAAGGGGGTGACAATCCTTTGAAATTCAGCTGTGACAAAATTTCTGTGGAGAGAGAAGGATGTAATGAATTTTCTAGTGAATGTAGGTTTGGCAAAGGTAGCCTGAATTATGTTAAAGGCTTATAAACAAAGACTTGTACTTAAAAATTTAAACAGTACTGAATTAGCAACTGTTCAGACAAAGCTGGATGTAGTCAGTTTCTGTCAAATTATCAAGATAATATTTCATTTTAAACAACTGTCTTAGTGCTGTACTATATTGTAGTGTTTAACATATTTTTCATTTTAATTTTACAGTTATTTGTGTGCTGTTTAGTGCTAGTATAACAAAGGTACAGATTATTTTTTGAAATGTCTGTAAATTATGCAAGGGAAAAAAGCACCAAAGAAGAGGAGAAACGTTCATGGCTTTTCTTTTTTTTTGTGTCTGTCACTATCACTTTTATCTATATATATGCAAACATTGTGGAATCTTATTCTAAAACTTTTTGCTTCGGATGGACTTCTTAAGAAAAATAATTTTGAGTTTTCTGTCAATTATTAGCTGAGATTCTCCTCCTGTGTAAACCAGACAATTCCAAGTATGTTAAATGACACAATATACTATTACGATAATATGGGGATGTGTTATCTTTGAAAAAAATTAATTGTACTTTCTAAAATGACTGATACTGGAGTCAACCCAATTGGCACATACATATATGCCATTAAGTCATTGACAAATCAAATTTTAACTGGAATCTAGTTAGTAGATTATCTAAAAAGATTACAGGCCCTTCCATTTCTGTCTTCTCCCACAAAATCTGTTTTGTTGCCACCTTAGTAGCTAAAGTGGCATCAGAGAAAAGGAGAGTTTTCAGTAAGTTCATTCTACAGCTTTTTAAAATCTATCCTCAGTAACTTTTTCATATGTGATGTCAAGCTGGTAAAGTCTAACATCTTATGACCTGCCATCAATAGGATCAATGGACTGCATCACATCATGAGAAGGATTCTTAGTACACGTTTGACATAATGCATTATCAATCTTCTTTTTAATGGTTCCCAAGCTATTGGACCCTATACTTCTCACTAGCATGAGAATTAATGCTGCCTATCATCCATCTCATACCATTTTAATTCAGGGAAGAAATTCTACATTATTTCAACATAATGTAACGCTATGTAATATAATTGGGAGCTGCTTGAAACTGAGTAGAGTCTCAGAACTTCAGAAGTAATCCCAGCAGACAGTGAAAGTATGAAGGTCATAACGAATTTCTGGATATGTGCAAATTATCTTTTGCACAGTGGAATAAAAAAGAAGAAATTTGGTACCCAGGAGTTCTGTTTTAAGTCCAGCATTAGCAGGGAATCTGATGCTACCAATGAAACTGATAACATATATATGAAAGGAAGTATCTGTAGAGCAGTTGATGTTCAAAAAACAGTACTTCTAGCAGCACTGTGTAACTTCCATCTAAGCTTTCAGGTTACCTTTTAATCAGTGTGCTGACCTTGGCCTGTTATCAGAGATACCAATGTGACTATAAAACAAGCATCAGAAATTTTAAGTGTTGGCATAAGTGTAATTGTGACAGGGTTTTTTTTTCCTCAGTGGAGTTTTACATTCTGCCTTCTGTATGGAAGATGCAAGAATTTATCTATAATGGGATATGAGTCTTTTATTCCCCTGACCATTTCCAGTAAGTCAATCAGATCTATGGCAATGGTTCTACTAAAAAAAATGTAAAAACGCTTGTTAGATCCTTGCCTTTGAAGGATTCTTGGGACACCTAGCCTAGGCTCTTTTTACCTTCACTTTTAAAATCTCCAGTATTATAATGAATATCACTACTTCTCCAATTGTTTATTATTATTGGAATATGAGAAGGATTTTATGTTGCTTTCCTTTTGCAAAGTGAATGTAGAAGGGGCAGTTAGCATCAGCCTGAATTGTGTGAGCAGTCTTGGCTTGTACCTTCACAGGACTTGCCAGAAATTTAATTTGGGTATGAATCTTAAAGTAAGGAGGTGCTCCCTCTGAACTAACATTTGTCCAAATGAACAGTATGGAGTTAGCATGCACACTGTAGATAATCCCCTTAAATACTGCAATCTCCTTGTTGACAAGGACACCTTTAAGCTGATTAAGAATACCTGTACACAACACAACTCATTGCATTTTGATTAAAACCCTCTTAGGAAAAAAGGTGATGGAGTTGCCAGTGGTTTGGAAGTTCACTTTCCAGCTTACAGGATATATTGTCTTTTGTAAGTAGAGAAGATCCCAGAAGTAACGAACAGAATATCATAAGAGAACTGTTAAAATAATGAGTGAGTAGTATCATCCACTTAGCTTTTGTATCTCTATAAGAGAGCTCTTGCTGAGCTAAATCACCAAAATATGGTTGCCTTTTAAAAAGTGAATAAACTGCAGTTCTCTTTCTGTAAATATGTGCTTTAGATAAATATATGTTTTGCAGTCCACTTCAGTATGCTTGGTAAAACCATCTCACGAACAGTGTAGATCAAGCTAGGTTTTCAGAAGTCAGGACAAATTGATAGCCCTTATTTATTAAATAATCCCTTCAAAAATATGGAAAGTTACTTATGGTTGAAAAGGATAAGCCTCTATTGGTTCACTTATTAATAGACCCCAAAAAACATGTTTGTGTGTGACATAGCATTATTTGTGTTGCACACCACATAAACAGTGTTTCTGGAATGCTTTAGAGAGAATACAAGCAACTGACATTTTGTATTGGAGGAGTTCTCTGTGTTGTTTGAGGGGTTTTTTTGTTTTATTTGTGTTTTTTAATTTTTTAAAAATTTATTTCAAGACATGGCTCGTTTAGGAGCTCCGTTACCTGTGAGAGTAAATGAAAATCTTTTCATTTTACTAGCAACATGTCCTTTTGGTATTACTCATAATAAACTTTTTGTGTAACACTAACTTCCATCTCTGGGTTTTGTTTTTGTTTTTCTTTTAAAATCCATAAAGAATTTGGGTTCAGCTCATTGTTTGCAGCAAAAAAAAAGGCGTAAAATTTTCTATGTCATTTTCTGCCTCACATCCCACCATATAATCAGTTTTGTTTATTCTTCACCTTCAAAGTAAATAGCTATGCACCCCACTTTGATTTGTAATGTAACCCACAATCCACCTTAGCTCTCCATAAACACTTTTATTCCACTTTAGAAGGCAACTGTGATTGCTACTTGGTTGACCTCAGAAGTTGTTTTCTGTGCTTTAATGATCTGGCCTAATGAAATATTTTTCATAAATACCTGTTGGTTGTAGAAAGAGTTCTTAAAAAGACAAATAAACATATTTGCACTAGCTCATTCCTCTGAAAAAACTTTCAAACATTCATGGCAAGAGGACAGTGAATTTTGTGAAGGTTCAGGAAAAAGAAGCATCATGAAGAGGAAAGAAAAGTGCAGGTGTATATCCAGGACAGACTTATGCATTGAAAAAATAAGTTTAGAAAGGAAAGACATCACCCTTTTCATTCCAAACACAATCCAAGAAACAAAGTCTGTAGAGAGTGAAGCTCAAGTAATTGCATTAAAAAAGGCATCATTAGCTTATGTTAATTTACCATAGCCTGATGAATACAGAAAGCATGACTGTTTTTTCCAGTTCATAACTAATTTGTTAATTAAAGTGTTCAGAATACCTAATTGGCTTATTTCATACATGTGTAGATGGAGAGGAGGAAAGAAAAACAACACTGTGGTCTCCAACTTCATAAATTTTTTCTTACAGTAATCATTTGCAGAGACAGCAGTTCCAAGCCCAGCTAGAGACATAAGGCAAATGGGCAGCTTTCTCGGGCAACAGGGACGGGGACAGCAGGTCACCCTGGCTTTACTGAGCAGCTAGCTTTTTTCAGACAAAATTCAGCTTAGTTCATTAATTCTTTCTGAAGCTAACGGGCATCTAGTTTTGGCAGGAAGGTGGCTGTGCTGGTGGCAGAGAGGAGGAAGCCTCACAGAGAGCCAGACTGAATCCAAATATCACAAATATACTTTTCCCATATCCTCAGGATACCAGTGCTGCTCTGGCTGTTTATCCCCAGAGTAGCCAAATTCTGAGCTTTCAACTACTTTGAGTTTAATTTGACAGTTTCTCAAACAGCATTGGTACATTAAGTAAATAGTTAAGAAATCTCTTTTGGTGTTCTTACTGGCTTCATCTTGAAAATGCAGACCTAATTAGCTCTCCTGCCCTGCTCAGAATACAGCCATGGTTTAAGCCAAGCTGGAAATTAAAACTGGAAAAGGTTTACATATTTATATAGGGGAGACCCTATAGCAACCTGAAGAGAGCCTACAAGAAAAGCAGAGAGGGACTTTTTACAAGAGTATGTAATGATAGAACAAAGGGGAAATGTCTCTAAACTGAAAGAATGTTTATATTGCATATTAAGGAAAAAATTCATTACTTTGAAGGTGGTGAGGGAGTGGAACAGGTTGACCAGAGAAGTTGCAAATGCCCCTTCCGTGGAAGTGGGTAAGGCCAGGTTGGATGGAGTTCTGAGCAGTGAAAGGTGTCCCTGCACATGACAGGAAGCTTGGTAACTCTATGATCTTTAAGGTCCCTTCCAACCCAAACTATTCTGATTCTATTTTAAAAACTGGCACACTATAATTAAATTGTTGACTTAATATAAATGGAGATTTGTCTGGAAAATGCATGGTAATGGCATATTAGAGTTCAGCTAGATGCTCCTTGAAACCAATGCCTCACAAGGAACTTGTCTACACCAGAGTTGGCACACAGAACAAGCAAGTAGGAGAACTTCATGTTCCTCAGACACTGGGGTTACTTTGCCTGCACAGAACAGTGGGAACATGCAGAATTAAAAAACCCCAAAAACTCAATGTAGGAAAACTTGGCTAACCTCTTTTGACAGGTGTGGTATACTTAAAAGCAGCAGAGACTGAGAGTTTAGATATCCTAGATTTGGTTTTATCTACAGATACTTCAGACTTATATACAGAGCTGTGTAAGTACAGAGCTCTGGAATTAAGGCAAAGATGTGTAAGGAGTGTACAGAAGATGCACTGTCAGCTTTTCCCAAGGTCAGTGCCTCCTGCCAGATGCTATGAGTGTTTCACTCTCTCCTGCACACAAAGCACAGGTTTTCCTTACACAGATGGGTGTAGTGCAACTGATAGATTGCTGCTTTGAGCATTTGAGCCAGAGCATTGCCCTTCCCAAATAAGTCATAAACAAGCATAAATGCTGGTAGAAATGGGAGCTATTTGGATACCATTATAATCTCCCACTACAGTTATACGCTGAAAGAGAGAAAAGAAATAATGTGATAAAATGAGGCTATTTGTTGCAGGATGGGAGACTGCAGCTATTATTCTTGTTTCAGCTTTCACAATGAGATTATTCACAAGAAAATCTGAACTACACAGTTAGAGACAGAACAATAATACTTGTTTTTCTGTATGTAAGTTGCTACATAAGTCACAAAAAAGCTCTCTGAATTTGGAAGACTCTGACTTAGCATCCAGTCTCATGTCATAGATATGCTGGTGGTATCTCTTTGTTTTCTTTCACTTAGATTAAACTAATTTTTAACTCTTAAAGTGGGTAAGACTCACTTTAGCATTGATAAAAATGGGCCTCATTTGAAGAAGTATATCAACTTTTACTGAGCAAAATAGTTTTCTTTAGAAAGCTTCAGCTTTACACAGGCCTTCTACAGTGAAGTAAAAGTGGAAAGGGAAGGGATGAATGACAGTTCAGGAGTGTTGTATAGACCTCCCTCAGAGCTTTCTGAACAAAAGAAAACATTCGCTTTGAGTGAGACAGAATAATTTTTCTTTGTTAGGTAATTACTGTAGCTGAGATTTGAAAAAGCTCCACTAGACCTAATGTTTACAAACAGAGAAGGCTGGTGGGAGATGTGGTGGTCAGAGGCTGTCTGGAGTGCAGTGACCATGAAATAGTAAAGTTCGTAATATTTGGTGAAACAAGAAGGGGCATCAACAAAACTTCTACACTGGACTTCCAAATGGCAGGCTTTGGCTTGTTCAAGAGACTGATTTGTAGAGTACCTTCATAAGAGGGAAACAGCTCTTAAAAAAAAGGGGAGCAGAATACTTCAGGAAAGAAATCTTGAAAGCAGGCTGTCCATATGGGCTGAAAGACAAGTTGACAGATGTCCTAGGGTCACCCCTTTAGAGGTTTTCTCCCAAATTTTCCCTAAACCAGGACAATAGGGAAGACGACTGGCCTGGATAGGCAGGGAGCTTTAGCAAAAACTCAGGGAAAAAAAGAGGGTGTATCACCTTTGGAAAATGGGGCAGGCAACTCAAGAAATGTTTAGGATGTTGTTAAGTCACGTAAAAAGAAAATTAGAGAGGTGAAAGCTCAAATAGAACTTAACTTGGCCACTTCTGTGAAGGTTAATAAAAAATGGTTTTACAAATACATTGATAGCAAAAGGAAGGGCAAGGAAAACTTCCATTCTTTATTGGACAGCGGGGGAATATATTTACCAGAGATGAAGAAAAGGCTGAGGTACTTAACACCTTCTTTGTCTCAGTTTTCAACAATAAGAGACTACATGCTCAGGATAACAGGCCTTCTGAGCTGGCAGATGAGACAGGGAACAGAATAACCCTCCTGTAATCCAGGAGGAAGTAATTAGTGATCTGCTGATCCACTTACATGCTTGCAAGTCAATGGGACCAGATGGGACGCATCCTAGGCTCATGAGAGAACTGTCAGAAGAGCTCACTAAGCTCACTCATCATTTATCATCAGTCCTGGCTCACTTGGGAAGTCCCAGATGACTGGAAGCTGGCCAGTGTGGCACCCATCCATAAGAAGGGGTGAAAGGAGGGTCTTGGAAACTACAGGCCTGCCAGCCTGACCTTGGTGCCTGGCAAAGTTATGGAACAGATCATCTTGAGTGCAATCACACAGGACCTACAGAACGACCTGATCCAGACAGCATGGACTTAGGGTGGGCAGGTCCTACCCAACCAACCTCATCTCCTTTTATGACCAGGTGACCTGCTGGTGGATGTGGGGAAGGCTATGGGTGTTGTCTACCTGGACTTCAGCAAAAAAAGTAAAAAACTGTTACACCATCTCCCACAGCGCTCTCCTGGAAAATCTGGTAGCCCATGGTTTGGACAGGTGCATCCTTTTCTGGGTTAAGAACTGGCTGGATGGCCAGGCCCAGAGAATGGTGGTAAATGGTGCTGTATCCAGCTGGCAACCAGTCACCAGTGGTGCTCCTCAGGGGTCAGTGCTGGGCCCAGCTCTGTTTAACTTCTTAATTGATTATCTAGATGAAGTGATTTAGTCTACCGTTAGCAAATTTGCAATTGACACCAAGCTGGGTACAAGTGTTGATCTGCTAGAGGGTAGGAGGCCTTGGCAAAGGGACCTGGACATGCTGGATAGATGGGCAACAACATGAAGTTTAGTAAGTCCAAATGCCAAGTCCTGCATTTTGGCCACAATAACCCCCTGCAGCCTTATAGGCTGGGGATGGTGTGGCTGGACAGTGTCTAGGCAGAAAGGGACCTGGGGGTACTGACTGATGGCAGACTGAACATGATCCAGCAGTGTGCCTACGTGGCCAAGAAGGCCAACAGCATCCTGGCCTATATCAGGAATAGATTGGCCAGGAGGTCCAGGGAAATGATGCTTCCTCTGTACTCAGCACTGGTGAGGCTGCACTTTGAGTGCTGCCTCCAGTTCTGGGCCCTCCAGTTTAGGAAGGATGCTGAGATGCTCAGATATATCCAGAGTAGGGCTACAAGGCCAGTGAAGAGTCTGAAACACAAGTCCTGTGAGGAGCAGCTGAAGGAGCCAGGGTTGTTTAGCCTGGAGAAGAGGAGGCTCAGGGGAGGCCTCATCACTCTCTACAACAGCCTAAAAGGAGGCTGTAGCCAAGTGGAGATCAATCTCTTCTCCCAGGTAACCAGTGAGAGGATAAGAGGACACACTTTTAGGCTGGACATTAAGTAATGTCACAAAAAGGGATAATCGGGCATTGGAATGGGCTCCCCAGGGAGGTCATGGAGTCACCACCCCACTGATGTTTAAGATTAGATGTGGCACTTAGTGCCATGATCTAGTTGACAAGGTGATGTTGGGTCATAGGTTGGACTTGATGACATCAAAGGATTTTTAGAACCTAGATGATTTTGTGATTGTCAGGTGACTATAACACTGCAAGGTGATAAACTGTTGGTGTAATTAAGAAACAGTTTAGTTATACTGACACAAATAGATGACATAGATACAGCTATAGATAAAATAAAGTTATACTTGCTGTGTTGTTCTCTGCATGAAGATTTGTGGTGCTGGAGTTCAGCTAAGGACCAAGCAATGCTCAGAAAAAATGTTAATAGCAATTTATCCTTTTCCTCCTGCTATCTGCACTGATTTTTGTCGTCTGAAATTATCCATTTTTGGCTCTGGTATATAGTTCACATAGGAAAATATTGTTCTATATTGAACACCTTTGGGAGTTTCTCTGCCAGCTAAGAAACAAATGAATATCAACAATGAACTAATTTCTTTCAGAGCTCTAAACTTTTCTGACTGCTTCTAGGACAGATTTTTATTTCTTTTAGGACAGACATATTCTTTATTACAAAATTTGTTTGAATGGTCAATTTTCCGAGTCATTCAATGTTAGATAAATTGTCTCTGCTGTGAATCATGGGTCTGTATAATGTGATAAGCAATGAGGAAAATAATTAAAAGCTAGCTTGCTTGAACTCTGCTTTTTGAAAAGTTGTCTTTTAGATGTCTTTGCTTTTCAGTATTGACTACCGTCAAATTTAGCATTCCTGCTGGGCTTTTAGAAACTCAGTTCCCAGTAAGCTAATTTTGCTTTAGTTTAGAAAGTTGTCAGAAATTATTTGATTTTTGTAAGGATCAAAGGATCCTCTGGTATTTAAAAATAGGCACTTGATCATGTCTATAATTACACAATATTTATAGATCAGGAATAAATTATCTTATAGTTATCCCTGTGTTCCTTGTGTTTGCTAGTATAGACTGGATGATATTACGATGACTCAGTTTTGAAGGAATAATCAGGTGACACTGAGTAACGTAAAAAGATAAGTAAACAAGATTATTACTTAGTGAAACAGGGCAGTGTGCTTTTGCTGAGGTGGAAAGCTTGGATATTGCACAGTGGTGTACTGAGACACCTTCAGCTGA
Organism: Leptocoma aspasia; assembly: GCA_013399835.1. Classification (NCBI taxonomy): domain Eukaryota; kingdom Metazoa; phylum Chordata; class Aves; order Passeriformes; family Nectariniidae; genus Leptocoma; species Leptocoma aspasia. The sequence continues at coordinate 28,274 of VXAX01006329.1, read as the reverse complement.
CATTCTGCCAAATGTAGAACATATTAGAAACTGCATATTTCTTTTAATAAACAAGCCAAAATATTTAATCTATACCATGGGAGATGGTACTTGAACTGCTTTGCTTTCTTCAGTATCAAGAAGTTGTCTGTTTTCTATGGTAAAAAATAAAATCCTCAACAAAAGCCAGGGCTAGAATATTTAATTTGCTGACTTTAGAAGCTGGTCAGCAACATCTCCAATAACACACTTTGAATACATTGAGGTGATTGTTTCTTATACATATTAGTTTCCAGGTGGGATTTTTCTTTTTGAGGAGGGGGAGATGTTCTTTCTTTTATAATTGTGATTAACTAGTTTCTAATTTAGGCTAAAGTGGTGCTCAGCTATCAAGAACAAAAAAGTTGAATGCTAAGTTTAAAAAATAACAGGCTTTGAGAGATCAGAAAAGCTGTTCATTGCGAGTCTAATTATTATGAGCAACCTCTAAAAGTTGCTTTAATAAACTTTTAGTTTCTAGGCAAAACCAAATTCTGCATATTATGCATGGAATATATGATCTCAAGCACAGTGGTGATGATGCTTTCGCTTTTTCCTTATCTTGAAACAGCAAATAATGTGTAATTCAGCCAAGGCAGTAACCAACACGTTGACCAACAACGGATATTCAGTGAGCCATGTCCAAAATCATCTGGAAAGGAGTTCCATACCTGGGGATCAAAGCAGATTGACCAGAAACCGGGTAGCAATTGGCAAAAATTATTTTTAGACATTTCAGTTCTCAGGTTTCCACTAGATTTTAATTAAGAAATTGTATTGAGCTATTCACAGGGAATGTTTCTTCCTGCAGTTGAAGCAGAGGCTGGAGCACCTTGCTTATAAAGAGGTGGTAATGGTAAGTCTCTGAGAAAAGCTGTTAGTTTACCAACTCACTAGGTATGATACAGCAATTCCTGTGCTCTTATCTTGTTCCCTTACAGCTAGTCCCTCCATGAGGCTGGAGTCACAATGACAGGGTTTGCTGGAGAAATCTACAGGCTTATCCAATTTTATGGATGATTGCAACACTTTCAGCCTCTCAGACTCATCTACAAAGGCAAGGAAGTTTAAAAGAACAGGGGAAGTTGATGGTAAATAGGAAAAAAGACAGGAGGGACCTCAAAATAAATTGATTTAACCTATTGGCATAGGTCCAGAGCTTATTGAAAAATAAGAATTGGGATTATGAAGTAAAAAGTACAAACAAATTCCTAAAATAGCAGAGATAAGAAAACAACAACATAAAATAATTCTTTGGTTTGACAAGAGCATTGGGTGTTATCAGAATCATTAAGCCATATCATTTCTAGTGACCTGAAAACAGCTGTTCCCTTTTCTCTCCATCTTCTACTCACTGAAAAGAGTTTTCTCATTTTAAGGCCTTTGTCAATGGCAAGCATTACTTTTTCTTGTTTAGAAGGTTGCCACGTTTTTTAGCTGGGGCATACCAGCAAAAATATAGTTTCTCCATAGTCCAACACGCCTCACGAACCACAGCTTAGCTATAAAAGTGCTTACAATTATTTCAGAGACTTACCATATATCACATTACAAGCAAAACTGAAGGCTGTAATCATGGCTTTTATCTTGCAAATTTGCCCTAAGAACTTTAAAGAGGTCTAAATATTACAGCTAAGGAACATGATGCTGCTGATCAGAATAATAAAAAGCATTATGAGATTTCAGCCTTCTGTCAAGGTCCTAGAATGTATTACAGAAAGTAATTTAATTATGTACTTTATTATCTATAACAGTTAAAATTTGACTGGTTTATTTCCAAAATTTTCAATTATGTATAGGCATTATTTTTTCATAACACTAGAAGCTCATTGTTAGTATTTTGCAGAAAGCCTTTGCCCAGCAGAGGTGGTATACTATTAAGTATTCTGCTTTCTCCTTGTGTATCAGACAAATGCTGTTAATTCCACCTCATGATACAGAAATCTGCAAAACCCATAAGAGTGTCCCAAAAGATGCTGATAGCATAATTTAAAATATAATGTTAATACTGGAAATATAATATAGGCTGCTTTCACAGATGATTTTAAACTATCAACAGTACCAACCAAAGAAAATATTTTTGAATGCATTGAATGTGGAGTCTATAAAAGACTTAATTCAAAAAAGTTTGCCTAGATTTAGTTTTGATGTTGATTAATAGTAGTAGTATTAGTAGGTATTGACAGAGTTTTAAATAATGAGCATATGCAACTTTCTGACAAAATTATATTTAAAATATGCTCCCGCTTCCTACTCCACAGAAAGGAAAACTAAAGAATTTAAAGATGAAAATATTGTAAGTGCTCTGGCAAATAGAATAGAAATGAGCTAAACTGTAGACAATTATATGAAATTGGAAAGAGGAGAAAAGATAGATTTGTAAATGTATATTAGAAAACTGTGCCCTAAATTTCGTTAATTTTCCAGGCAAGTCTAGAACAGAAATCCCTTTGTGTTCTTAATGTTAATGGAGAGACTGTCAGTCTTTTTTCTTTATAATTTACATGGAAAACATAAGGTAGGAATAACATGCATTCAGATCTGTTCAAACAAAGCTACATTGATATGCAGTGGCTACAGAGCCAATTCAGAAAACTGCTCTCAACAAATTAGGACACATTTTAAAGTGTAGCTGCCACAGCACTGTCTGGTTCAAATTGAAAGGATATGTTGCACTGTGGATAGTGCTAGTGAAGGAAGATTATGTAGAAAACAGGATCATTTGTGTTTGTTCCTAAAGGGACCCTCAGGCCAGAGAGTTCGAAAATGTCTCTCTTGGATTTTATTAAGCTAATGTACCATGTCTGCATTTGATTTCTTTGTATTCCCAGAGGGATTATATTGTTCTTTTTAACTATGTTTGCTTGAAAGTATATAATGTGCTTCTACAATATACAGAGTTAAGCATCTGAGCATCACATTTCTTTTGCCAGATGGACAGATAAAGCTATAAAATGAAGTTTACCAATTTATCTAAGAATTCCTTTGAAAGAAGAGCTTATGCCAAATAAAAGAGATAAACTCCAAATGATAAAGCTAACTTTTTAATAACAATTATCCCCCTATAAAAAGAAGGGTTTTTTCATTAAATTTTTTGATCTTTGTTGGTGATTTGGCACAGTCAATTGAAATCCCTGGAAGTGCCCAGTAATTCAGCTTAATAGCAAAATAAAGTTTGTATATGGGTGGGGATGGGGAGGGTATAAAGACACTTGCATTTTGTGGATACATGTTCATAACAACAGATACAAAAAACAAAATCCCTTCTCTGGATGAGGAGTTGAAGGACTTCCACTTTCTCACAAAGCTTGTTCCCATGGAAAGGATTCTACTGGTACCTTCTGCATCACAGCCATTTCCATGACCTCAAATTACATCAACAGTTATTCATGGCTAATGGAAAGTGACATCACATCACAATGAGAGAGATCACCAAAAAGAGTTTTAAAAGGTTGTAACACATTAAAAAGCTGATAGCTGTGGCAGAAGCATTGTTAAGTTTGTGACAGTGTGCAGTGATCACCAGCCTGATTAAAAAATGTGTAATAAAAATTGTTGTATTTTTGGAATTCTGGAATGTATGCGGAGATTTTGCAGATGCTCGATTCCTGAGGTTTGTCACTTCAGAAACTCAGCTTTAGTGTTGAAGAAACTTGTCACTGCAGATCTGGCATGACAGAGTGCAACACAATATGTTCTGACTTGCATGTAATCCTTCAGCAGATGAGTGTAGCTCCAGGGATGTTGACATGACACAAGCTACTGTTTTAGATCATTTTCTATGGTGTGTGGCAATGCTAGGCTTAAACATGAATTTGTCAGGTAAACTTGTATGAAGCATGAGAAAATTGGTGGCAACTAAAACTATTTCAGTTACTGTGGATTCAAGGAGTTTTATAAGAGCAAGGAATGTTAAAATGTTGGCTATGATCCAAACATGCATTGTGCCAGGAGAGATGTAACTGAGAACTCCATGTCTGTAAATAAAAATGGGTAGAAACCTTAGACCCTGAGGAATGTTGTATCCAGAATACTTCACATTGTTTTGCTGATTGAGAATCAAGTATGATTTTTTTTCTTCCGGATCTTTGATGAAGACTACTTAATCAGTTATCTTGGCTTTCAGAATTTAAGCATGTTTGTAAACCCAACACTTGGTCTTGCATGTTACTGATCTCATTGTCTGGTTCCACAAGATGCACTTGTGTCTCCTCTAAGGTCATTGTGCAGATATTGACACTACTCAATACAATGAGCTGTAAGCACAATATTCAGAATTTTAGACCTTGTAGCAGAATATTGATAAAGACAGCAAAATGGTGTTGCATATAAAACAAGCTGAACCAGCTCTTATTTTTGTGACAGTAGTATTTTTCCACTTATGCAAGCAAATGACAACCAAAGGAAGATGACATATTTTCTAGTCCCATTTCACTGACTTCATTGTGAAAATATTGGTAAATGTTTTGTGATAAACTTTGCTTGTAATATATTAGAATTTATCTTCTTCACATGCATGGCATTAATCCATTACTTCCTTTGCAAGACAAGAATTTGAAAGCTAATTTTCTAATTTTCTGCTCTTTTTGCATCCATTTCTTACAGAATGAATTCAAGAAAATCACTGTATGTTTCTCAGTCTCTGGGGGCTCATGGGGGTTTCTGTGTATTTTTGGGGGTTTTGTGGGGCAACCCTATTACTTTTCAAAAATACCTATTCAGAAAAACAGTGGAGATTGTTGACCATGAGATATCAGGCAGGAAAATATGAAAATTGAAGTCCACTTCCATGGCAGTAAGATTTCCCAATATCAAAAATTTTTAAGAAATATAACATAAAGTGATATAATAAGTAAATATAGGTCAATGTCATATGGAAAATTAATGTATTATCCTGATGTAAATAATAGTTGCTAGTGATGATTATGCAATATAGAGCAATTTTTTAAAAAGGTAAAATAAAAAAGCAAGTGTGCAAAATCATGAGAATTTATTACTGAGTTGTTTTCTAGAGCAGAAATATTACCTAGCTTGGCAAATTTAGCAACAGAATTTCAGGAAATATTTGAGCCCCTGTAGATCAGAGGTTCTTATTAAAGGAGAATAGGAAAGCTTTTAGGGAGTAGGGCCCTTCCTTAGGCTGTGTAAGACAGTTGGATCACACAATATTTCCTCATGTCATCTCTTTTCAAGGCTGAACAAGTCCTGGTCATTCAGTCTCTCCTCACAGGTTGAATGCTCCACCTCCCTACCTTTTTGGTCTCCTCCACTGAGTTTAGGGTAGCATAGGAAAATTATGACCCCCAGTTGAATGGGAAAGTGGTGTCTGGGGTTGGAAAACAAAAGCTGCAAAAACAAGAGACATCAGGAGAAGAAAAACAGAGCAAGGAGATTCCTCTCAAGTGATGCACACAAATATACACAGACTGGGAAAGCAGAGCCGGGCCTGTCATTGAGACATTGTATGTCACAGTCCAAGGAGAAGCCGGTGAGGGGTGCAATTTTGGCAGGAACATATTACAATCCATAAAATTAGGATGAGGAAGTGGGTGCCATATTCTCTGAATAAATTAAGAACATCTCCAGATTAGATATCTTCATTCTCATGCAAAACTTTAATCTCTGACACCTGCTGGAAGGGCAGCACAGTGGGATGCAGGCAACCCAGTTTTCTGGAGTGTGTCAGGAATAACTTCATGATATATGAATTATCATATCTCGCTTTCTCTTCTTAAACCATGTGGTTTTGCCTGTTTAAAACATTTTTAAAGCACAATAATCATAGGATTCAATTTTTACAGAAGTAGTGATTTATTTACCTTAGTGCTTTAGAAGCTCTTACTGCATACTTATTTCTGGGCTTTTGCCATAAGGAAAATCCCTCTGTCTTCAGTAGGAATCATATCCATGTAACTGAAAGCAGAGAAACACTAACCATCTGTGATACATGGCTTTCTGCAATATAAAAGTCAATCAGGAGAGCATGGAAAAGGTGTCATACAGTTGCATGGATGTTCCTGGACAATTTAGCTTAAGGTGCAGTACTCTTTCCTTGCTCAGCAGATGGAAATTTCCTTGAAGACTGTTATTAAGACTTGCTTGTTTCAGTATGCACAAAAAACTATGAGCTTTATTCAAGAAGAGAATGATGTAACTTCTAAAAGGTCAGAGCAGCAAGCTCTATGGGGATGGAATCCTGGGTTGTGCATTTATGGTGAAGTAGGAAAAATTACCAGCTTTAGCAATACAGCACTCCTCAGAAAGTTTCAGAATACTGTTTGTTTTCTCAGTTGTCCTTGTGAGGCAAATGATGTGTTACAGCAGCTTACACACACACAAAATAAAGTTATTTTTATTCTCAATTAGGTCTTTTCTTGCCTGGGCATTGCTTCTGCCAAGTTGGATGATTTCTGTCTTGAATACTCTTTTTGTAGCTGTGGCTGTTTCTTCATCTGTTGACTGCTGCTCTGTACCAGAAGAAATTACTTAGGTCCAATCTGCAGTCTAGCTGTTTGAGGTGGTGGGTTTTTTTTCCTTTAGTTGGGGCAGTGGGTATATTCAGTTAGTCCAGTGTCACGCTAGAGCACGACAAGAACACACAGACACCGCTCCTTCAGGCAGGGAAAAAAAAAGAAAGTTTTATTTACACATAGTGTTATATAGGGTTTTGGGAACGACCGTGGATTGGAGGATGAGGTTACCACCTCTCCAACCACACTGGTCCATGAAAAGGTCCATCAAACCTTCTCCACCCAGGAGAAAGGAATGAAAACAAAAAGACCGTTAGCAAAACATGTGCTGTGTTTACATAAAACCAGCGTGAGAAACTCCATCACAGAAATAAAAACAACAAGAAGGCTGCAAATTAGGGTGACAGTCCAGACATGCAAAAGTTCCTTTTTCTTCTCAGCAGTGTTGAGTCTTGACTGACAGTGTTGAAAAAAATGCATTCAGAGCAAGTATTTCAATCTGTAGCCTGAAGAGCTTAAATGAAGAGTGTGGAAGCTGTAGAGAGATTAATTTCTGCCTAGGGAGCCCTGTCGTCCTAAGAGTGTTAGAGGGCTAATGGAGGCAGGGGTAGAAGTGGGGATGATTCAGGACACCTGAAGTTAAATCCTGCTTTGAATCCTTCCCAAGACTATTTATGTTGAACCCTCCTACTGTAAAGCCAACATTTCCATATTCTCGTCCCTTCTGTGGGTTAAAATTTTAAAAAGAAGGGTTGGAGTGTGCATTTGGGGCTTTTCATTTATTATAGTGTAATTTTTGAAATGAACTTTGAGTTCTCATTAATTTATATTGAATAAAAATCCTAGTAGAATTTCTTACTCCGATTAGTGTCTAAAATGTATCAGATTAGTTAATCCCATGAGGGTAAATTAACATTTGATGCCACTGATATGAGCATTGATACTTTTATTAGTGTTATAACTTTTTTTGCTGGCTTTTTTCCCCCCCCTCGTATAGTCTCACATGAGTATAATGATTTTTGTATACAGTGCTATGTTTTGGCTCCAAGGAGTATAAACTCGCTAGGGAATCCTCATTGCTTATTAGTAGTTTACCATAGATTTGAGGCAAATTGCTGCCCTAAAAAGTTGAATTCTATTGTAGTATAGTTCTGTCTTGAAACGAACATATTATTTTGCAAATTAAAATAAACAAGAAAATTGTTCCTCTGATGTTGTTGTTGCTGATCTCATGCAGATATGCATGTTGCAACTCTGCATATGGTATCAATAAATATTTTGCTATTAGCAAAATAAAAGGCATAATATGAGCTTTCATCAACAAAATGGATGCAGTACAGAGTAAATTTTGAAAATAGAATATATTTTCTTAATGGAGAGAAAGGATAAGGATCTCAGTACTGCTTGCAATAGATGCATTACTGAAAAATATAATTATCTTTTAACTTTGCTAAAACAGAAAATGCCACAAATGCCTTGAATCAGCTGTATATTAGATTTCAAAAGTCAGCTCTCAGTATTTCACAATTCTGTGCTCCTGCTGGTCGAAAGAAAGGCAGAAGAATTAAATAAGTGTAGCTTATATTCATGAATGGCACTGGTGTTATCAGAGCTCTTGTGATATCCTGAGCAAGGTATGATTTGCAGAAGCACTTGGAAACAGTGTCTAAGCAATGAGGCAGATAGGGAAGAGTCCTGTCCTTTTCCCAGGGTTGGGTCAATACCACATTGACACAAATAAGAGGGTAGTATATCTCCCTCTAACTGTTAATTTTCTAAGCAATTTTCATTTGGAAAAGGCTCACAAAACTATTTCTGGCTATTCAGAAAATTTTGGTTGCAATGGCCAATTTAAATTTTTACTTGCAATAATTTTGTTCCTCTTTATGAAAATCCATTAGCTTCACTTATAATTTCTTGTGGAAAATTATCAAAATGCAGAGTGATTTTACCACTCAAAAAAGAAAGAATATTTCAGACTGCTTTATTAACAGTTTTGATCTTTGAGAAATCGCCACCATTAGTGTTGAGACCAGGTTCTCGTAAATTCCCATAAAATGGGAATTCAGGTTTGAAAATTTGAGCAGATGGAAAAGTGTATAGAGGAAAAGCAGGTTTAGTCTGGATAGGAAACACTAGGGAAGAGTCTTCAACCTGAATATACTCCTGAATGGATTTTTTCTTGCCAATCTCAAAAGAAGAACCTTATAAAAACCAAGCAAACTAAAAAACCCCAAACCACACCAACAGCAGTATGAAAAACAAACTGGTAGAAATGTTAAAAGAGTAACAAAAGAAAAAGTGCACAGTCTTCAGATTCTGTAACAGCCCAGGAGCTTAGCCCAAGTGAGTGTTGCAAACATCAGTAGCAGCCAGCAAAGGATGACTGTTGGCAATCATTAAGGTAGCTGGACTTCAGAACTACTGCATTTAATGTCAGGAGCTGGGTAATTTTTTTTTTCTACTTGCTGGGCTAAGACTCTTTAAGGGCCTGAAAGAGCCAGTCGGAGTACACCATGAGCAGGGCATTTCAAGGGAGATTTGGTTTTTTTTTTTTTTTTTGAGACACAGACCAGGAGATTTGCAGTTAAAAAACATAGATAGAAAACAGATAGTGAGTAGAATGAAATAATCATGTGGCTTCTATTTGTTCACAAGAGTTGTTCGCACATCACTAGAACACTGGCATATAATAAAGCACAATGGCAGAAATTATGTTCCCTATAGGATTTCACACAGCAAGTATTTGTAAGACTGGAGGTTCAGCTTTTATCTTTTATGGCTGAAGACTTGTCACAGAAAAAGATACATAAGCCAGAATTACATCATTTAAGCATATTTCATATGCAATCATTTGAGGGAAAGATATTAATCAAGGTAAGATAGAACATCATGATATAACTTTCAGCAATTCAGCTTTGCCTTCCATCAATTTGTGGGCTCAATTAATGGGAAAAGGAGATGCCTTAGGTGATTAAAGTGTTTAGGCATTTCATTGCTATTGAAATGGTATAAATTAGGTGCTGAAATACCTTAATTCCTTTTTCTCTGGCATCTCTACTAAGGAAGGATCACAGCAGTTGCAACAAAGTGTCATCATGAGCTTATATTTGTATTTGAAAGTGATGTAGATGCTATCCAATCAGAGTCAGTAAAACTTTGCTATTTGTGATCTGGACATCATTAAAATCTTGGATAATAATCTACTAATCAGGGCTTGATTGCTCAGCACAGACACTGCAGAGGTAGTATTGTTCTCCATTACCTATACACTTTCTAGTTCTTGCCAGGGATATGACTCGAGTTGTCAGGAAAACCGCAGTGCTGATTGCATAAACATACAATGAGATATTTGTGCCGTGATACTTGCAAAGGTGATGTGAGGAAAGGGAGATCTCTCTACTCTCTACCTCATCTTTTGTCTGCCACAGTGGTTATTTTGTATGCAACAGATTTGTATGCCAGGGTGCAGTGATCCATTGTCTTGATTCAACTTTCTGCCTAAAAACCAAGAAAACACCTAATGGAGAAGAAGCTGCTTGATGCCTTGAATACAGATGATGTGCACAGAATATTTAAATCTTGTCCAAGTCTTGTTTAAGATTCCATTAGGATGCAGTCGTGAATGAACTTTTTTTTTTGCATATGTAATTAGAAAGCAGAACAGATGGGAAAGGCATAGTTTAAAGTGATGTGTTCATTAAAATAACCAAAGCTGCAAAGTATTTGTTCCCCAACAGTGAATTCAGGATATGAGACTCCTTAGGTTTCTGACTTTTTCTCCCCTTCTTTGAGTCTGACAACTGTGAATGACAACGAGATCTCTTTTGCATCAATTTTTGTTAGATATCACCACTGTTCCTTAGGGCAGATTGACTGTTCATTCCCTCACATGTGGTGTGTGCTCAGTTAAGATATACTTGGAAGCAGGGGATATTAAGAAGCAGACACTACATCAAGGGATTTATTTTAATTGCATTTACTGTAAGAAAGATCTATTGGGATTTAAAAAATAATAAAGTGATTTTAATGTTATTTTTAAAAATATCTATGTGGACTGTATCCTGATAACTATTATTATCCCTTGGGTTATTTCTACTTTCAACTTTCAGGTTTTTAAATGAAAATGAAATAATTTTAAGAAATACAGTTATGGGGCTTTTTACACATACAGACTCTGTCCATTTTTTTACTAGAAGGCAAGTCTTCTAAAATTAGTCTAACAATGTCCAAAAAATATTTGCTAAAATGAATAAGGGCTGATCCTTACTCTCCTCCACAAAAATAAAATTTAAAAAAGTTGTTTTACATAGTTTAAAAAGTGAAAAGCATACCCCCTTTACAGGCTTGTATCTTTCAGCTGCTAAGAAGGAAGGCTAATTTGAGGAATGAATATTGGATTTTTCCAATCTTCTACCCCTGCAAAATGAGTTTTATTAGATGTATTTAATAGAGAACTTAGAGCTTCAGAGCTCACTATCCCCTAATTCTTTCTACCCTTCTAGAAAGCCATTGAAACTCATGGGGAAGTAGGTCAAAGGTTGGATCTCATTTGCCAGTTTTTAGTAAATATGGTTTGATTTGGGGTAAATTCTAATAATGGATTCTAGAGAAGATATCTAGTCATGATTTTTGTTCTCTTCTCATGCTGGTATTTTCTCAGTATTTATATCTTCTAAACATCAACCTTTGCTTCTCTTGAAGCCAAATGTTCATTATTTTCCCATCACTGGTGTTTTGCATGGTCTTGTCTGCAAATGCATCCCTGCTGTTATGCGCTAAAAAGAAGAGATTTTCAAAAATGCGAAAGGCAAATCCTTACCCTGAAGATAGGGAATGGATTATAAATCCAAATTTAGCTAGAACAGCAGATGGATACAAGAAATAAACAAATGCATGCTGTTTATGATAAGGAAATAGATGTTTGTCCATGCCAGTATCAGGAAAAGATTGTTTCAATTAGAATTGAAGCCCTGTAAGAGGGCTGAAGTGTCCTTGTTGGAGGACACTATCAAGTACATGGTAAATGCAACCCTCCCTCAAAGCAACTTGAAGTGCTAAGTCTCTAATCATCCAAGACTTCTGTATAAGCCTTGAGTGGTATTAAAAGTGTTACTAGACCCGCTGTGATGTTCCAGGACTGGAAGGGACCTTAAAGATCATCTAGTTTCAATATCTTCTACCAGACCAGAAAGCCCTCTTCAACCTGACCTTGAACACTGCCAGGAATCGTGCATCCACAGCTTCTCTGTTGCAGTCTTACCAGCCTCACAGTAAAGAATTTCTTCCTAATGTCTAACCTAAATCAACTCTCTCTCAGTTTGGAGCTATTCCCCCTTGTCCGGTCACTACAGACCCTTGGGGAAAAGTCTCTCTCCATCTTTCTTGTAGGCTCCCTTCAGGCACTGGAAGACTACAATTAGTTCACCCCAAAGCCTTCTCTTTTCAAGGCTGAACAATCCCAACTTAGCCTGTCTTTATAGGAGATGTGCTCCAGCCCTCAGAGCATCTTGTGACATCCTCTGGACTTATTCCAATAGCTCCACATCCTTCCTTTGTAGGGGGCCTCACAGCTGGAAGCATTTCATTTTCCCTGAGTAATGTTTTTATCTATGCTGTATTACGGACAGAAGAAGACAAGGCAAAAATGAAAACCTCCATTGATGTCTTACTTAACTACGATAGTGACAAAGGGTGCAGGTAGATTTATGCCATTTAGGAGTTTGGGTCTCTTATATTGTTTTCTAGGTACTGTAGAAAATAGTTGCCTATATTTTTTCTGAAGTGCAGTAAATTAATGATCTCAGTATTTCAAATATTTCTTTTTGGTCTTGATTTATCTTTTATGTAGCAGAATGACAAGCAATGTCTTAGAAAACAGCAAGGTGTCAAATGGTATTGATTTCATGCTATTGCAGTGACCTAGAAAGTGCTATTTCTCATTGAAAGATTATGTTGTGGTTTTCCCATAAGAATAAGATTATTCGAACTCTAGGAATGTTTCAGGCTATTATTACATAATTATTAAAAAAGGCACATTTTTTTCCTTGCTGTAAGGCTAAAGAATTGTTCTATGAATAGATAAAATAATCCCCTGAATTGTAACTACCCCAAAACCTACATCTTACATCTATAATTTTCTTTCTAATGAAGTTTCTGTGTAAGGATCCTCTTCTTTTTAAATTCATGTCATTGAAACTTTTTTATTACTGATTTGGAAAGAGTAAAACACTAGACTTACTGCAGTACTGGCATTTTTAGTTTTGTGATTTGAAGTAGGGAGTGATGAACAAGTGAGACTGTAATAAGAATGGATTCTTCCTGTGCAAATTAATGTTTCCAGTTTTCATCATGAATGAAAATGAAAGTCCCAAATTTTCAAAAGAATGATTTCTAAGTGAAACAGAAAAGATTTTCAAAAATCATCAGTGTCTGCCTTCTTATAGATCTGTAAACTCAGTATCCTATGAAGGTTCAGATAAAAATATAAAATCTGTGAGCCTGCCCCAGCTTTGCTGTTTACTATCAATTCGTGGGGAATGATAAGTAAGGCTAACTCATCATGTTGGCTGTCTTTGTGTGCACTAAATGGGAGGTAACTCACTGCCCAATTTTGAATAGGGAGCTGAAATGCGTAATTAATTAAAAGGAAGAAATTATACATGAAAAAATAGGCCCATGTTGACTTAAATTCTTTCTACTCCTTGAAATATATTGTGCATGTGTCATTCAGAGATAAACTATGTTTTTCTTGCTGCTTTCTGTTCCACAGAGTGAGCCTGTGGAATAAAATGCAATAAAAACAGGAAACATGTTGGAATATTCATAATTTTAAAAAATTAAGCCTTTGAACTTCATTAGTAATGAAGGTAATACTGTTTGTTAGCAATCATTTTTATTTGGTATAAAAACATTAACAATTTCCACTTTTACAAGTTCTTAGCATTCTGAATATAGTTTTATGTCTTCTGCATAAGATGTCATGTGTTTTTTCAGTAGTTTGATCAGTCTGCAGTAGGAGCAGATCAAATTACTTGTTTAGAAAATAAAGCTTTATGAAATCTTTCACAGCCACCTTTTACCACCAGTATGCTCTGGCTGGCTGTGCTGATTAAACTTATAGGCTTTTATGCACAGGAAAGATTCTTGGATGCTCAAAGATATTTGGGCCACATGCTCAGTGATGACTTTACTGTTGCTGAATTTGAAGTTCCCTGTTGACAAAAGTTCATGTACAGTCACTCTTGTTCAAGTTTAAATGAGTTGCCCTGTGTGTGGTGTAGAGTGCCATGTGGTATAAATCAGACTACTTCACGACTCACTTTGTTCATGTCACTGGGTCAAATATTTTGGCTGCTGACTGCATGAATATGTTTAATCACATTAAATTCTGGAACAGCATAAAAATAAAAATAGGAAGCAGATTGTTTGCAATCAGATTCATTGCACCATTATTACCTAAAAGCTCCATAAATGCTCCTTACCTTTTTAAGGAAAGTAAACTGTATTATATGCTTCTGTTTAGTATCTTTAAAACAATTTTTTAGTTCTAATCTCCTTCTAATTTGTAAGTCTATTGATTTCATAGTATATTGTGCTATTTGTCGTTAAAAGGCAGTACATGAAATAAACAGAGTATTGTATGATAAAACATGTATACAGCGCCTATTTTTCTGCCATAATAAAAAGTGCAAATAATAAAATGTAATAAATGTAATAAAAATGTATTTTTAAATGTAATAATAAATAAATATATTTGTAATATATTTATATTGTAATGTAATACATAAATAATGTAAATAAATGTAATAAAATTCAGGATATAGCCTATAACTATTAAAAATGAACGATTTACACCAAGGTGTGAACAATAACTCTGAACAGCAGTTATTCAACAATTTTAATACACCACTCTAGTTTCAGTATGACGTAATGTTCCCTGTAAACTACTAATATACTCTTATTTTGCTCCTTCTCTAAAGATAATTCATTATTCTTTCATAATGTACTGGCCATAAAGTTCTGTTTATTTCAAAAATAAGGCCATATTGTGGAAATTAGGTTTGATTTCCAAATTCCTCACTCCTTCAAAAAGGCAAAATATATTATTTATCAGTAACTCTTTCTTTTCCCAATCCAGTATCAAGCCAAATTCTGAATTCCAATGAAGAAACAGGGTTTTATTCAGCAAAATATTTCATGATATGCAGAGATGTGAGCATGTGCACATTTATGGGGATGCGAGATTTTTGTACCTACTTTGAATGGAGATACAAATGTACTTAAATACCTCCAGTGAATTCAGGGTGTTTTCAAGATTTCACAGTGGGGAAATTTGTATGTAATCCAACATTTTCATAATTTATTTAGACCATGTACCTGGAAAAAAAATTTTGAAGAAAAAAAATGATCCTTGAACCACTAGAGGTTATATATATTTACAAAATGAACAAAGTAGTCATCTCCCCCAAATTACACAGCTTAGTGAATCAAAATGGAAGAGGACAAATTTAATTGATGCTCACAGGCTCCTTCTGATGACTGGGTGATGGCTGCCCTGCCCACTCAGACTGACCACCATTCCTTTACCATGCTGATCTGCTCAGCAGCACATTTAGCTGTAACGCAGCATGTTTCTCCTTCATCCTTTTGACTATTTATTTCTTTACTTGCTTGGAAAAGCCAGAAGGCAAATCTGAAACTGAGATATACGATAATATTGTTTGCTGCTCTTTACAACACTGACTAAAAGTCTTCTCTCTTGTTTGTTAGAAATGGTTATAGGGCAATCTGTCTTGCAAAACTAGTGTTTCCATCTCATGGCCTAGATGTGACTATTGTGTAACATCTTAACTTTTTCTAAGCATGATGTGAAAAATGCTTTCTAACTCTTCTTACATAAAAATCAGCTGAGGAAAGGAATGCTAGTGCTCAATTTTTACAAGCTTTTCAAAAGATTCGTAGGTGAAGATTCTTTGAAAACTAGTTGAAATTTACAATGACTGTTTATTAATTACAGAAGACCAAAGTCTTGTCACAGTAATATGAACGTACTAAGTAAAGAAATTATATCTTGTTATACTTCGAAGCATTTTCCTTTAAATGTGCTTAACAAAATCTCCTGGTTTGATGTAAATCTCCTGCATTATCGTAAAAACCATAATATCTATTTTAACCTTAACAGCACTGTAGTATGTCACACTTTTTCGACAATTGCATTGATGAAGGAAATTTTATTGATTGACTGTTTAACTTTGTCTTTCATAAAAATTTTTAAAAATGCTCCCATTTGAACCTTATTTTTTTTTTCTGTAGCCAGAACCTTATTTTTTTTACAAAGATGGCTTTTGTACAGTGCCAACTTCTTATCTTTTGTGTGCCATCAATCTTAGATACATCAATTTGATGAGGATATTAGGATAGGGAGAGAAGACATCATCTCTGCTATTACAACAAGTATGTAATCTCTGTGCATAGTAGTTATGAAGAAGCTGCATTCTGTTTTGAATGACCAGTCTCTGCAGAACTAGATCTAGTTTGAATTTGGGAATGTGTGGGAATATTTTTCCGCCAAGTGCTTTTCAGTAAGGGTGGTTTTTTGGGTTTATTTGTTTTAAATAGCATTTAACTACTCCCTACAGCTAAAGTACCCTGTTTATTTTGCGGGGTAGAGCAGGGAGAAAGCATCTATTGTAAATCTTGAGAATTTTAACAAATTAGTCGCCTTTGGTGTAGTGCTACACTTTTAATTACAATGAAAGGCAACCACATAACACATCAAATCATCCCATTGATATGACAGCTTTAAAATGCCCAATGACCTGCAAACATAAACACCTGTAGCAGCTGAATGAGTTTTAGGGCTGTCTAAGACTGAGGCAATGCTGCTGCCGCCTAATGATGGGAGTATATAAAATGCAGTATAGCAATGTTGCTTGTTTGACAAGCAGGTGAGGCTTGTGACATCAGTTGAGGACTATAAGTGAAATTTAAAGCAATAAAAATTGGCCCATGGACTAGACTACATGACTTGATATTGTGCTAAGACATTTATTTCGTTCAAAGCTAAAAGCAAAATAAAATCCCTGTAAATCACATCAAGTCTGTAAACATTTTGTTTTCGGTGTATTAATGTCTATTATGATTCTCAAGATAATGATACTCCATTTTTTCTCTATTTTCATAGATGAGTTTTTTTATTTCATATATTTCCTAATGCTTACGATTATAATAGCTGTATCATTACAATATCTATCTAAGAAATTTTATTATTCTCTGAAGAATCCTAATACAGTTTTCCCCTAAATATTTTTATTTCAGAACAAGAAATTGCATTAATGTCTCAATACTACATTGATCAATGCATCACTGGTCTTCTTTATTTAGAACAGTTTAATGCAGTCTAGTGGCTGAGAAGAATATTAATAGTATTACTGTCAAGTTAATTCAGAGACACATAAAGAGCAATAACACTTGTGTAAGGCATCTGCCAATGTAATCTGTGACAGCTTGTACAACCAGCAGATCAAAACTGGATCTAGCCCTGCAGTACCTTCCTCTCCTCCTTTCTCAATTCTTCTAATACATCTTTCAGTTTGTGCTCTATAACGAAACATAAAAAAGCAGAGAACTTGCTCTTATTTCTTCACTTATTATCTATATAATCTCTTCAACTTGAAATGTAATTGAAAAGGCATAGAAAATCCAAAAAATTTTATTGATTTGTGCCTTACTCTGACAAAGGAATTTATGGAAAATTCGTCACCCTTGAAACATTATAATTTGGCAAAAAGTAATAAACTGTAATTAATGCATTGTAAAGGCATTGATAAGTAGCAGGCATCCCATTAATTCATTATAATTATATAAAACATGATTAGGGCATGAGATTTAATGTACTTAAAGCCTGTGCTGAAGTTTGTTCTGCTTTTTTATTTTTTTTAATTGGAACTCATATTTCTTTTGTATGTGTTCAAATTTTTTTGCTATTCTATTCCTCTCAGCTGGGCTGACTTCCAGCAATCAGCATCTTCACAATGAGTTCACATCAGAGCAACTGCCTGAGATCTAAATCTCCCTTCTGCTTCTTCATGACAGGTGCAGGAGGTTGGTCTCCATCAGACAGTGATCATTACCAATGGCTACAAGTGGATTTTGGGAACAGGAAGCAGATCAGTGCTATTGCAACTCAAGGCAGGTACAGCAGCTCTGACTGGGTCACTCAATATCGGATGCTCTACAGTGACACAGGGAGAAACTGGAAACCATACCACCAAGATGGAAACATCTGGGTAAGCAACTGCTGTGAAATGGAGGTGTGTGCTGTAATGATGTTTGTTGTCAGCGTGTTCTTTGGAATTCTACAGCTTGTATAACTCTTCAGTGTTTATATCAGGAAAGAACAGAGCTTTGCTCAAAACACAGTGATTCAAGTTGCAGCTGCTGTCAGGAGGGCTAACCCCAGATTAGCAAACCCATTTTGGGATGATGGTATTTAGCAGAACATGCAAATACTTTTTGGTTGCTGGTATTGCTCAATAGGTCTCTTATGCTTTGCCTCTTCTTTCCTTTTAACCGATTTCATGGAGTGAGATAAAATAGTGGTTTTCAAAATTCTTCTCTTAAAATTTTGGAAGGCAATTTTTCCTTGTGTGTACATGTGCTGGAGAATAATTCTATCATGTATGCATTGTTTTCTATACAGGTGCTAAGGTATGTGTTTGTTTTAGCTGAGATGGAGAGAATTTTTGTCACAGTAGCTAATGTGGGGATGTGTTTTGGATTTGTGCTGGGAAGAGCGTTGCTAATTCAGGAATGGGGTTTTTTGCTGCTGAGCAGTGCTTGTACAGCCTGGAGGCCTTTCCTACTTCTCACCCTCCTCCAGGAAGTAGGCTGTGGCTGCAAAAGAAACTGTAAGGGAGTAGAGCCAGGACAGCTGACTCCAACTGACCGCTGGAATATCCCTTACCATATGGAGTCATGCTCAGCATATAATACTGGGGGAAGGAGGAAGAGGGCATATTCAGAGCGATGACATTTGTTGTCCCATTACATGTGATGGAGTTCTGTTTTCCTTGGGATGGCCAGACAGCTGCCTGCCCATGGGAAGTAGAGAATGAGTTCCTTTATGATTTTGAGTGTGACTTTTGCTTTACCTATGAAACTGGCTGTATCTCAACCCATGAGTTTTCTCACTTTTCTTGTTCTCTCCCTCATCCTGCCATGGGTGAGTGAGTAAACAGCTGTGTGGTGTTTAGCTGCTGGCTGGGGTTAAACCATGACAATGGGTATTTATGCTATAATAATTTTAGGAAAAAGCATATAATTTGGCTTTGTTTTTTACTTTTTTTTTTGTGGATAAACTGCTAATTTCATTCTTGCTGAAAACACTGGCCTTCCATTTTACTGACAAAAAAATGATAGCTATTACTTAATGTGCCTATACTCACAGCATTTCTTTCAGATGGTATTCTTTCTCAAAAGTATACTTTGAAAACAGAAAAATGTTATTATTCTTTCTGAAACCAAATTAATAGCATTGATGATGAGCTATTATGTCAAAGCAGACAAGATTTAACATAGTGATATTTTAGATTCATGTTTTTGCCAGGTGCTTCTTTTATCAAGGTCTGTTATTAAAAATGAATGTCAAATATAGAGCATAAGGTGAATGATTTTTATCTGTATAGGACAAACTCGGTTAATATGTGGAGTGCGTAGAAACAGTCATTTTTTATTACAGTATTGATTTATTGAAAAAATCTCTTCCATGTGCCAGATAGGATTCTGAAAGACAGATTTTAAAGCTGGGGAGGTAGACAACCTTGAAGAGAAAAAATATTGGATTTTGGCTTAGATTCCTTATAACTTGGATATGAATGTTATTCATCAGGGTAGGGGACAACTTATGCTTAACCTTGATGAATATAAAAATTTCTCTTTTAAGGCCCCTTACTGTAAACACTAAATACTATAAATATTTTTATATATCTACTTTAAATGTATAAAAGCCTCTCCAACAACTTTTGAAATCACCAAGAATGGGAGAGAACTTTGCAGCTGGCTGAGTCAGTAATATATAAAGCAGAGTAGTTAGGCTGAAGAAAAATATGTTCTTCATAACTTTTGGTGATGCCTAGCTTGGTTGATTTAGTCACAGCTGTGATTGCTTGTTTCTAAAGCAGGCCAGCTTTCTAAGTGAGGGCTTTGTAGCAAGTCTTTATTCTTATACCGTCACTTAATACAAAAATATTGATAGCTTCTTCCTGCAAGAGCATTTCCTTTTTCTCTTTATTAGCACTTAGGTATGCTTGATGGATTCAGGGGAATACTATTGGTCTGTTATTGACCATTGACATCACTTGCAAAAGAGTGTGATGAGTCATGCAGGTCTGCTGCTTTTATTTGGAATGCTGTCATTGGATATATGTTAGCAAGCTGATTGCTGCAATACTGCTATTGTTCATATCCTACAATTTTTACCCAATATTAGAAAAGCAGATTAAAATACAAATACTACCTTATCCCTGCTTTCTTTTAAGACTAAAAGTGGGCTGTTACCAAAACAATAAAAAGACCACAATTCTTGACTCTAATTCTAGTTTGCCTAAAATAGAATTGCTTTGGTGGTTAAATTATGTCTCAGCTTTGGTTTTATCTTGGAAACACTGTTTATTAGTTATTAATAAATATTCATCTTTATATGTTCCCAAAACAGCGGAGGTGCCTGAGCATGGAGAAATTCTGTGGTCCTGTTGTAGTAGTAGTGTTACAGGGAGACAGACTTCCCTGATGTGAAAACATAATTGTGTAGATTTTCCATCAACTCTTCCATTTAATGTCAATTTGTACAAGAAATTAAAAGCAGTGATAGCTGTTAGGACCAGACTAGACTAAATAAGCCAAGTATCTAATATAGGCACTTTAAACTCATAAAATCAGATTCTTCCTGACTGAAATGACTGTGGTGATCTTAAAAATCTCTTCATCCTGGTGCCCTTAGAAATCTGTTTAGAAAGAATTTATTCTTTACCTTTGGATTTGTATCTTGTAAGAGAATTATCCCCAGGAGAAATACACTATACAGCCTTTGTTTAAAAACCCTCTTCCATCATCCCCATGCTTGAATGTCATTGTTTTCAGACAACAGTAAACTTAAAATTAAATTAAAAAGCAAATTAAAAGAGGAAAAGAAAAGTCCAAAGTTAACAATATTTAACATTAAAGTAGTTATGATATCCATTGACAGAGAGGATGAGATGTGAGAAACAAAGGGAAATAAAGCTAAATAGATGGACTGGAGAGAGAGCAAAGGAAAAATAATTTGCAATAGAGATCTAGTAAGGAAAAAACCATTATAATCTGCATAAAAGGCTGAAGTGAACTCCTTCTGTACGCGTTAGTCAGGGATGAAAAGAAGTTCTATAATTACCTCCTAAGTAGGAGAGAAATCAAAAGGCTCTCAGGAAGTCTGTGATGGGAAAAGTGCTTTCAAGGTGAATTTAGAGTAAGCTTCCCAGTTCTGTGAAATAGATTTTGTGACCCCACCCCTCCTGAGCTTTTGGATATTTTCAATTTTAATGAATTTTAATAAGATGAGTGAATGTGGCCTCTTTCCATAAAATGCCTAGCAACTAGAGAATTTTGATCACCTCTCCTACCTTCACTCTTGTAGTCTGCGATTCTAATTTTGATAGGTCATGACATTTCCCTTTACATGTCAATCCACTGGGATGTTTCCTGTATACAAAAAAAAAAAATCTTTGTTTTGGTATAGATGCTCATTTTGGTTTCTATATCAACGCTATTGCCCTAATGAAACATATACCAGACATCGTTCTACATATAATACTATTTGCTAACTCAGATATAGATGATAAATGTCTCATGTTAAGCATAATGCAAATATGCTTTATAGCTATAAGACATCTTCTGAAACATTGAGACTCAAATTTTATGTATAAGTGGCAGAGGCTCAGCATGTCTAACATTAAAATCTTTCCTAAAGGAAATTGGAAGATCCTTGCTAGAATTCATCTTATAAAGTATTGTCTTCTAAAATTTGATTACTCTAGTAGAACTTGATATCAGCTCTCAGCCATCTCATCATTTTATTCTTCAGGATATCAAAGTCACATAATCAAAGATTAAGTTGCATTGGAAGGGACCCACAAGGGTCATAGAGTCCAACTCCTAGCCCTGCACAGCCCCATCCCCAAGAGCCACACCATATGCTCCAGAGTATTATCCAAACCCTTCCTGAACTCTGTGAGAGCTGGTGCTATGACCTCTTCTCTGCGCAGCCTGTTCTAGCGCCTGACCACCTTTTTCTAATATCCAACCTAAACCTTCCCTGACACAACTTCAGTCTATTCCTTGGAGTCCTGTGACTGGTCATCACAGAGCAGTGATCAGCATCTGCCCCCCTCTTCCCCTCACAAGAAAGCTGTGACCTTCAATGAGGTCTCCCCTCAGTCTTTTCTGTGCTAAACAAACCGAGTGACTTCAGCCACTCCTCGTAACACTTCGCCTCAAGGCCTTTCACCATCTCACCAGTTGTTCTTCTTTGGACACTCTCTAATACCTTCCTACCTTTCTTGTATTGTGGCACCCATAACTGCCCCAAGCACTCGAGGTGAGGCCTCCCCAGTGCAGAGCAGAGTGGGACAATCCCCTCCCTTGCCTGGCTGGTGATGCTGTGACTGATGCACCCCAGGACACAGTTGGCCCTCCTGGCTGCCAGGGCACTGCTGACTCACATTCAAGTTGCCATCAACCAGGACCCCCAAATCCCTTTCTGCAGTGCTGCTTTCCAGCATTTCATTGCCCAGTCTGTCCATGCATCCTGGGTTGTTCCATCCCAGGTATGGAATCCAGCACTTTCCTCTTATAAACTACATATTGTTGATGATCTCCCAGCCCTCTAATTTGTCCAAGTCTCTCAGCAGGGCCTCTCTGCCTTTGTTGGAGTCAACAGCTCCTCTCAGTTTTGTATCATCTGTGAACCTGCTCAGTGTCCCTTCTACTCCTGTGTCCAAGTCATTTATGGAGATGCTGAAGAGCTCAGGGCCAAGGATGGAGCCCTGCGGAACTCTACTAGTGACAGGTCACCAGTCTAATGTCAGCCCATTCACTGAAACCCTGTGCCCAGCCCATAAGCCAGTTGATCACCTGTCACATAATGTGCTTAGCTTACCCAGCTGTGGAGTGCACATTTTGTCCAGAAGGATACCAGAAAGTATCAAGTTTTACAAAAATCCAAAAATATTATGGTAATTATGAGTAAAAAAAAAAGGGAAAGGTAGAGTGTAGACTCTCTGCACATGACCTCCAAATTATATTCCAAATTATATACTCCAAATTCTTAACTTTAGCCTCAGTGGACATCAGTGGAGCTGCAAAGATGTAAATGAAAGCAGATTTTGCTTTATTACAGAAAATTTAGACGTCGACAAAGTGGCCACTGCTACAATTGAAAGCAGTTATGTATTTCTGGTATTGTTGTTTTTCTTCCAGTTTAATTAAACTTAGAGTGTATTATGCATAACATCTGCTTTGCATGACAATTTTTATTGTTGAAAATATATTGAGTACATAGTTTTCACTATGAATAATGATTTTTGAAAAGGAATTTAATTTATCTACTTACCTACTGGCTTTAAACCCTTTTTTTAAAAAATTTTAATACTTCTGATTCTCTTCTCTGTTTTAGGTGAAATAGGCAGGAATCCACTGAGTTAACTGTAAAATTTCTCTGTGAAATAAGGAATAAACTACTGTTTGTGCAACATATTCTCTTCATTTACGTGAAGAGAATTTACGTGGTTCTCTTTGGTATTGAAGGAAGTTGCTACAGTACAGTGGATTTAGCTTTTACAGGAAAACAAGCTCTCAGCATTTCAGACTGTTTTGCTACAGGATTGAGCCAAAAGTCATTCTGAAAGAAGCTCAAGTGAGTTAGATAATTAACTTTTTCAAGCTGTGCGAGACTTCAGATGTTTGATACTCTTGGGTGCCTTTGGAAATACCAACCATCAGACAGGCCTAAAGTAACATTTAATGACTAGATAGATATAAGGAAGTCATATGCAGCTCTGCCTAGCTGAAATTATGTGTGAGCCATCTGCTCAGAATTTCTGTTCATACTGACATGCATTTTCTGGTGAGATTATTCCAAGAAAAAGTTGCAAGACTTATCACATTCCCAAGTCCCTTCCACCTGCTCTACAGAGCAACATTTTCAGCTAACAAAGGGCTTAGTGCAGACATCTTAGAGTACAATGATTTGTATATAGCAACAACAATTGAAGAGGAATAAATTCTAGCATACACCCCCTATGTTAGGATATGCGAGAATTATTTGCTTTGTGAAATCTGTCACTGCTTTTCCCCTGAGAGGCAACTTATGTCCATGACCCTCAACTGAATATTAACGAAGCTTGACATGAAACAGTTCTTGAGTTTGATATTTAATGCTGTTTTCCTTTTTTTTTTTTTCTGTGTTTACTTCATAAGATCTTACCTGGCAACTTACATCATAGAAAGATTTACTAGGTTAATGGACTCACAGGCCTGGAAATCTTGTCCTTTTTTTAAGTACTTCTATTGAATTACATTATTTTATTAAACCAATTTCGTTTACATTACATGATAGTTTTTAATAGTTATGGGAACACTTAGAAAGCATGAAATGTGATGAGAATGGTCTGTGATTTGCCATTTGTTGTTTCTGGGCTGCTACTAGAATATCAGTTACTGTGCAGACCTATTTAAACATGACAAAGTGGTTTGGTATATTGATTGGTGCAAAGGTTTTGGCTAGTGTTTATAAGTTTTGTGGGAATGTTGTTTTCTGTGTAATGACTCCCTGACTTATCCTATCCAGAAGGATTTTGTCTCGTATCTTGCTGTCTCCTTAGCTGGTATCTTGCTGTCTCAAGGTTACCAGTGTCATATTCACTGGCTTTTAATTCTCTGGGTAATTTATTACTAGAAAAGCCTTTTTTTCCTCTTTTTTTTTTTTNCTTTTTTTTTTTTTTTTTTTTTTAAACTTTCCTTTCATGGTGGGGGTAGCAAGGGGGAAAACTTTCATTTTTCTCCTGGAATTTTCTGTGTGACTTTTGTTAATTTCATCATGCCTTACCCTGCCTGGATGCTATGCCTCTGAGTACCTGTCTCCCATAACTTTATTTTGTGAAGATTGCTCCATTCACTTGCAACAACCAATATCACCTTTATGGCTGTATTGAGAGAACGAGGAGTCATAATTCCCACCCAAGTCACTTTGTCTCAGCACTTAGTGGACATGGCTGACCTATACATTGAGGGCCTCTGACTGAAAGGGTATGGATACAGAAAAGTATTTATTTTGCTGTAGTGAACCTAAGTTCTCTTACAGATCTAATGTAATAGTCTCCACTATTGTGTCAAATAAATATAATAAAGTTTTGATAGGACACCTTTAGAAATTCAGGCAGTTGCTGAAATTAAATTTTTAGAATTTAAGAATGCTGAAGAATGCTGCAGATAATCATCAGTGATATCCTGATGAAGCCTGTTTCCCAATCTACTCTTCTCCATGTGGAATCTATTAAGAGAAGCTGTGAAGATTTTTTAATGCATTTAGAGAAGCATACTTGGGGTTATCTGAAATATCATGGCAAAATACATGTATGCCAAATGCTGTCACGGCCACAGACTGTATTTGTATTAAAATGTCAGAAGATCTGACAGCCTTTTAAATGTTGGAATACTAAGATTAACACCAAACTGGGCTAAACAGTAATGCTAGTTTAAACTACTGACTTTTCTGGAGAAAAAAAAAATTTTATATATAGACAGATGTGTCTCTAACTAATAATGTATTTTAAGGATGAAGCTATATCCTGCCTATATCCTTCTAAACATATTTTTGCTTAGAATCTTTGAAATAACTTTTTTTTCAGGAAGAATAACTTTTTTATTATTTTTAGCAGAAACATGGATTTGTGAGTTTGCTTATAACTTTAAATAACATCTTTAAATGGAAAAGAAGCTGGCATTTGGAAATCGATTGATCAGATGGAAAGTTATTATTTTCAATCTAAGGTGCTACTTGTGTTACTGAAACAAAGATTTTATAGTTGTGTTAGGCTCTCTCCAGAGGCACAACCGAAATAATTTTTAATCTGTCACAGAGTATGCCAGGTAGAGAGAAGACCAAATTCCTCCTGGTGTGGTAGCAGATAGCATCTCAGCCCTCCCCTGATTCCGTACAAGCCATTAAAAAAATTGGGATAACATATGAGAGGTATGCAATATAGTCTGATAGAACACTTCCATTCTAAAGGATTATATTCTAATCTGTTGTTTCTAGCCTGAGGACTACTTGTCTATTTATATTAAACCATCCAATTTTAAACACATCCATCTAAAGGCAGGCACCTAAATCCAGTTTTTAGCTCTCAGATGGCTTGGTTTTCAAATACCTAAGAGTGTCATCATCTCACAGTTAATACAATGCAAGGTCCCTAAGCCAGCCCAAAAAACTACATGGTGTACTTAATCAACTTAGCTATGACAATAGTCATAGTTGTGGCTCCATGGCATCACATCTAGGCTAACATATCTTTGTTGAGTGCATCAATAGCCTCTTAAAAATCCTAGCATAGTTATCTAGGTCACCCTTAATCCCCTCCAGGAAGCCTGAACACATGCTTAGATGATAGAACCAGAAGTGACTTCAAAGATTATACATTTTTTACAGGTTCTCTCTAGAAACACTTTTGGATGTCTAGATTAAGTCTACTGAATGTGACCAAGTAAAATGTACTGTAGTGATTTCCTTGTGGCTTGTCAGCCCTCTTGTTCGGCTGCAGTGTATGAATATATCAAATAATTTATGAGATTCTTATAGAAGGGCAGCATATGAACAAAAGTCTGCTTTAGGGTACTTTTATTGTTGATAGATACTGATTTTTTAATTTTATATCATATATTGGATAAAAAGGTCACACTAGGGTAGTGTAGGTAATGTCTCATTTGATAAAAGTATGGCTAGAAATAGGAGTTCCAGTGATATCTGCAGATGTAAAAAACTCCAAACAAGTAATGATAAATATATTTGATTTGCCTTAAGTTAAATTAGAAAATGTAGAATTACAAAGCATGAGTCTTGCTTTTTAATCATTATATTTTGTTACGTTAAAAGACTTCTGCAATGTATTTGCCTTACGTAATAGAAGAACAAGTGCAGGGTGCTGCACCTGGGTCAGGGCAACCCCTGCTATTAACATAGGCTGGGGCTTGAACAGATGGAGAGCTGCCCTGGGGAGAAGGACCTGGGGGTGCTGGTGGATGAGAGATTAGACATGACCCAGCCATGTGCACTCACAGCCCAGAGAGACAAACATGTCCTGGGCTACATCCAAAGCAGCGTGGGCAACAGGGCAAGGAAGGAGTTTCTGTCCCTCTGCTCTGGTGAGACCTCACCTGCAGTGCTGCATCCAGCTCTGGGGTCCGCAGCAGGGGAAGGACATGGAACTGTTGGAGTGAGTCCTTAGGAGGACAAAAGATGGTTAAGAGGATGGAGCACATCATTTTTGAGGAAAGGCTAAAATACTTGGGTTTGTTCAGTCTGGAAAAGAAAAAGCTTCAGAGTGATCTAGCTGCAGCCTTTCAATACCCAAAAGGAGCCTACAAGAAAGATGGAGAGGGACCTTTTACAAGAGCATGTAGTGACAGAATAAGGGGGAATGGCCTTAAATGGAAAAACAGTAGGTTTAGATCAGATATTAGGAAAAATTCTTTCCTGTGAGGGTGTCCTGGGAGGAGTCCTGGGAGTGACTTGAACAGGTTACCCAGAGAAGACATGAATCCTTGGACCTGCTTAAGGCCAGGTTGGATGGAGCTCTGAGCAACCTGCTCTAGTGGAAGGTTCACAGCAGAGGAGTTGGAACTAGATGACATTTAAGGTCCCTTCTAACCCAAACCATTCTATGATTCTTTGAACAAACTTCTTGTGGTTTGAGTTCACCAATCTTGAATTTTCCAATTTAGAATGATTCCCAATCAATGTACCATTGAGTGTGGTGGGCTCAGTGCTGAGCCCTTTTGCCCTTTACATACATGCCTTTTATCAGTTCACTCATCTTCTGCTGTGAGATAGCATTAGGAGGAAGGCAAGCAGGCTCAAAACTTCAAGAAAGCATAAAGGAAGTTTATTAAAAATAACTAAAAAGGAAAGAAAAAAACAAAACTCCTCAGGACCCATCTCCTCCCTCCACCAAACCATTATTTTCCCACTGTCAATGCAAAGGAAACAAAACCAAACATTTCAGTCAGTTTAACACTCATAAAATAGTCTGTCGTCAACTCTCTCTCAGGAAGAGAAGTCCCTTCTGTTTTTTGTCATGGAAATCTTCCCCCACAAGGGGAATAAAGTTCTTTGTGGTTCTCAAATTGGCTTCCCCATATGCCTCACCCTGGCGGAAAAAAAAAAATTCTACATGGAAGCTCTTCCCATTCCACAGCTTTCCCAGAGCTGTTCAAGGACCACTTCCAAATCGTGGGGGCTTAGTTTAAAAAAGAAAAAGTTCAAAAAAGCCCAGANCCAAGATTCTCATGGGTCTTCTCAGAGGGTGGTCCTTCTTTTCTCAATCCTCTCTCCTGGGGGCACATGAAACTCGTGGTCTGCTCTCCCCTTCGCTGTTCCAGCTTCTCATGGGATCACAGCTCTCATAGCTACTCATCATCTGCTGACTCCAATCTTGGAGCCCTTTTTCCTTCCTTGCTCTGAACTTGAACTGG
>VXAX01006324.1:96871-116500 GCA_013399835.1 Leptocoma aspasia | reverse complement strand
GGGAAATGCAGCTTTTCCAGGCAGCAGGGGAGGAGGTGCTGGCTGCATGCCCAGGGGGATCAGCATCCCTGGGCTGTCCCAGTGACAGCAGCAGCCCAGGAGGGGATCTGAGGCCTCAGCCAGAGGCAGGGCAGGCTCAGCACCTTGTCTCTGCCCCCATGGTGCTGGGGATGGAATCTGGAATAAAGCACCTCAAACCAGGGATCCAGCTTGGGGTCCTCGAGGTGCTACCAGCAGCTGTTTCTGAAGGGGGAAAAAACCTTACACATTGCTTCAACCTGTTAAGAGATCATCTCAGCTAAGCTTTCTGGAGAGCTCTGAAACATCTCCCCACGCTTCCTCTGTGGCAGGAAGTCCTCAGAGAATCCTCAAGTGTGTTTTGTCAGCACTTGAAGTCGAGATTATAGACATATATTCCATATTATAGACATATATTCCATCATCTTGTAATGTGTGTCTATAAAATCAAGGCACAGCAGTTTTCCCTTTCAGAAGCTGTGCTGCTGTGGAGGAGACCTGAGCACTGCTCAGAGCACAGCACTGCCTCCTTCCCCTGCTGCTTTCATTGCCTGCAGTAGCCTTTTCTAGCACAGGAAATTTGCATTATCTTTCCCAGTTGAAACTTTATTAATGTTGAGTAAGGAGCTGGACTTTGGATACTTTGTCTAATGTAGTTGCTTGAGCACTTGGAATTTAGGGACCTGTAGTGATAACAAACTGGGCTGCCTAATGCTTCAAAATTACATGTTATTTTTCGTGAGAATTCTATTTTAGGATATATTTCTATTATACAATCATCAGGTGCTTTTTCCATATGATTCCATATAATCCATTAATATTAATTAATTAATATGAATCCATTTAATCTGATTAATGGAAATCAATTTCCATTCCATTTAATCCATTAATTCCAAGATGCCATTGCTTACTCCTTCTGTGTTTCTAGTAGTATTTTTTTTTTTTTTGCAATTTTTTGGGGAAGAAAAGGTCACAAACAGAATTGGCTCAAATGCTGCAGTGCCTTTAGGTTGCTTCTGCTTTTGACCAAGTCTAAATATTTCTTATCTTCAAAAAATGTCCCTTCTGAAAGTGGGGATGCTTTGCTGGGGCTAATGCCAGCTCAGGGAGGAATAATGTTATTTTTTTTACCACTTTTCAGAGGCTGCAGTGCCAGGTGCTGGAGCCTTCACCCCCTGTCAGCTCCCACCTCTCCCTCCATAAACACCTCCAGCCACTTCAGCCTTGCTCAGCTCATCTGGGGAATGATTTCAGCCCAAAACACAACCCTTGTCAATCACGTATTACAAGTGCTTTACAAGCCTGTGCACCAAGTGGGGAAGGTGCACACAGGGTACATTGTTCACATGTGGCTGTAACTGCAGCCAGAAAGGGCAAGGAAAGGGGAGGGAGGCCACAGAAAAGTCCCAAAGGAAGAGCCCCCAGCTGGGCACTGTTGGATTTTGCCCTTTTCTGACCCAGAGATGGGATAACTGAGAGGCATTTTAAACATTTTTATTCCATTTTCAGTCTCATGTGAAGGGTGAGACAATACAGATGTTATAATTCACACCATCATAATTAGAAGCCAACTATTTCCTAATTACAATACATTATAAGTGGATTTGCCCTGTCAGCTTTTGTCACACCATGGTGTAAAATGCCTTAAAGCCCAACGTTGTAGGCACACAGTTTGTGGTGATTGGGAGTGGGGCTGTGGCTGAGCCTCATCCCCAATGGGCTACAGGTGTGCAGGACAGGTGATTAACATTGAAGGTAATGAGCCATGGGGGCTGAGGGGCACTGGCCAACCCCAAAAGGGTAGAGAGGACACACAGGTGGGGTGCATGTGACATCAAGAGTTTAAAAGGTTGCACTGAGGAACAGCAAAAGGGGAGAAGCAGATGTTTGCAGCCTTCTGAAGTGTTAGGTGTTACTCTGTGTGAGCAGGTACCTGAAGCCTTCTTCAGTGTTGGTTGTGGCTGCACTGTCCCTCTGCTATAGCCTAAGGCATTTAACTCTAAGACTTTAACTCAAAAGCTCTCTCCAAATCCCTTTCCTGCAGGGCACCGGCACAACCATGAGCCTGGCAGGTTGCTGGCTGCAGCTGCATTCAGCTCTCGGAAGCTCTTCTGAATTCAGAGGCACGGGAAGAGGCCCCAGGAGCACCCAGGAGGCAGAAAAAGCTCAGATCCCTGCTGGGTGAGCAAAGGGCTGTGGGTGGAAGTGCAGGGGAAGGATCAGCTGGCCCTGAGG
Source organism: Leptocoma aspasia (assembly GCA_013399835.1). NCBI lineage: Eukaryota > Metazoa > Chordata > Aves > Passeriformes > Nectariniidae > Leptocoma > Leptocoma aspasia. The sequence continues at coordinate 114,247 of VXAX01006324.1, read as the reverse complement.
CAGGGCAGGGTCTGGGTGGAGGGGAGGAGGCACCTGCAGGGCTCAGAGGGGCTCTCTCCCAGCTCTGAAGGATGGGGCTATTCCTCAGGGAGCAACAAATCACTGTGAGACCCAGAGTCAGAGGGAAAATGTCCTGAGGATCTGCTCCACTGGCATTTTTGGACTGAGAGCCTAGGGCTAGAGGTGTTGAGAAAGCAGCTGGGCTGCTGTCACCCTGTGGCCAGAGACCCTGCACTCTGCAATTTAAATTAAGCTGTCATGGACCTCAAGATTTTTGTGCTTTCATCCTGGCCTACCTTAATTCTGTCTGTTTGATTTTTTTTTCCCAAGGATGCAGACAAGACCAAGGGAGAAATAGCCTTACATTTAACATAAGTGTAATATCTATATTTGAGGGAACAATTTGAAATTGTTTTAATATTTAAAAATGGTTTTAATCCATTCTCCTAAGTCTTTCCTTTTTCCCTCAGCTTAAACTTGAACTTGGTAGGCGCTGATGCTACAAAAAGATATAATTAAATAAATGTATCTAAAGAAATGAAGTGCATTAGGATTCTGCCAAGCTTTGTGCAGGGCTTACCTCTTATTTTGTGTTGTCATTAAGGCCCAACTTTCAGAGCTGATGGGAACATCCCGTTTAAGAGCAGAGCAGGGTGAGGCAGGTCTGGGCTGCCTGCGATGTTTCTATCAGCTGGTGCTGCTGCCTGTGATCTTGCTGCTGGAGAGATGCAAGATCTCGCTGTGCTGACAGCAAGCAGTAATCCTTCTGCCACCTTGGTAGCTCTCAGCTGGGGGCTGGGAAGGGTCTCTGTGAAGGGCTGTGTTGAGAGAGGTGTAATCTGCAGGTCCTGAGAACTCCCAGTGCTCACAGCCTCAGCTCAGGACTTTTATTGACCTTATTTCATGAAAGGTGGTTTTTTTGGTTGTCACTGCCCTTTGTGCTTCCCATGCTCACCTCCAAAGGAGCCCAGCTCTGTCCAGAGCCCTGCAGCAGCGCAGAACCCGAACCCAGAGCCCTGCAGCAGCGCAGAACCAGAACTCTGAAGCAGCACAGACAGAGCTGGGCATGTGGCCTGTTTCTCAAGAGCAAGAGGAGAGGGTGAATAGCTCTGTGTTCTGTCCATGAGGAGAGTGAGGTCATGGTGCTGGAGAGTTCATTATTAATTGTGTTATCTCGACTTTCATGCTGTCTTTGTGGTGTAGCAAATGACCACCCTTCAGCAATGCAAAGCACTCCATCTCTGGGTTACAGAATACCTCTGAGTTCTGGATTTCATTAAATTTGTTCTGCTCTGTGAGTGCACAGCATTCCTTTTCCCTTAACACAGGCTTTTAAGCAAGCCAGGCCATAAAAATATTTACATTTTTCTATAGCATTTGGTCTGTACACAGTCAAACAAGATTGGCACTGACTAAGAAGTTGTGGGACTGGGATTCAGTGGGAATGTGGCATCCTAAGCTGCAACAGGCTGGCTTGCCTTGCTCCCACCCCTGCACTGAGGAGACAATCTCACACAGAAATGTCTCTGGGGCCATCAAACTCCTTTGCAGGTGCCAGAAAGAGGCAGTGTGTTGTGCCTATCCAGACATAATTCCAAGCAGCAGATTGTTAGCTTTATTCTACTCATAGGTAAAGCTCTTCTCTCTTTTAAAGAACAGCCTGGTGTTTGTTCAAGATGTGTTTGATGCATTTAAAACCCCATACATAGCAAGGAGACTATAGTAGATGCCCTCAGCACTGCTTAAGGCTTTTAATTAGAGCTGTCTTCTCTCCTGGGTCAGTCTTGATCCCTCCCCTACTTCCCTGCACGCTGCTGACACCAGCTCTGGGATTGGTGGTGCAGGATCTGGGGTTTGGGGCTTATCTTGCAGAGCAAAGGTTTGTTGCATGTTCCTTGCCCCCTGTTCTTTGTACCCCTCTTGTGGAGCCACCCTGGCAGCTGGGGAAAGAGAGGGACTTGTGACAAGGGCATGTGGTGGGAGGAGAGAATGGCTTTAAACTGGCAGAGGGCAGGGCCAGGTCAGATATCAGGGAGAAATTCAGGAATATCAGGGAGAATTCAGACTATCAGGGAGAAATTCCTTACTCAGGGGGTGGTGAGGCACTGGAAAGGTTGCCCAGAGAAGCTGTGGATGCCACATCCCTGGAACAGCTCAAGGCTAGATGGAATGGGGCTTTGGCCACCTGGCTGAGTGGGAGGTGTCCCTGCCCATGGGAGGGGGGTGGAACTAGGTGAGCTTTGAGGTCCCTTCCAACCCAAACCATTCCAAGTGAGCTCTGTGGGACCAACCAGGCTGGGGCAAAGTGCTCCAGCCCTCAGCATTGGTGCTGCAAGGGCTTGCTGGAACTCCCTGGATGCAGGTGTCCCAGTTGCACTGAAATTCAGTGGGATTCTGACTGCAGGCACTCTGTCACATGTCCCATGCTGTTACAAGTGAGCCTTAAGTAGCTACAGGGACTTTCCAGCATGCCTGGCCACCTGACTCCTGGTCAGTGAAAGGTAGCAGCTTTGGCATGGTTGAAGATCCTACTAAACATTTACTGCAACCCCTCATCCAGGCTCCTTTCCTTTCAGCTGTACTGGAATAGTCCTGGAGATGGAGGGAACAGAAATGCAGGAATCAGGCCCCTTGACTGTCCTGAAAGACATCTTTTCCAGATGTTAGGGCAATTAGCTGTCTTCCTCTGTTATGAGACAAAATCTTGGACTGGGTTTATACCAATTTATGTATTTTATATAAATATATATGTGTATATTGTTGGGGTTCAGTGCAGTACACACTACATTGATGTATCCACTGAAAAGCCAAGAAACAGTTTCTGTAAGAGCCACAATGTATTTCCCTCTTGTACTGGCTGGCGGTATGAATGTGATTTCATGTATCCTTTCACATATAAATGTCTGCATAAATACAAAAATATGGCTCTGTATCTATCATTCCATGACTCTCATCTGTCATTTCTCTTGGACTGTATGTATGATCTGCTTTGAGGTCCACCTATCTTAGTTTAACCCTACATATATATATAGGTATAACCACCTTGGAGATATCATAGCAAAGTGTTCGTGGTTTTTACAGAAGTATTTCTTTTTGCTGTGGCACATGAATCAGCCTGGCAGGGTGATGCTCTGAGGAGTGCACTAAATTTATATATTTCTATATTTATCTACCTATCTATTTATCTACCTATCTTAGTTTAACCCCATATTCACCTTGGAGATATCATAGCAAAGTGTTTGTGGTTTTTACAGAAGTATTTCTTTTTGCTGTGGCACATGAATCAGCCTGGCAGGGTGATGCTCTGAGGAGTGCACTAAATTTATATATTTCTATATTTATCTACCTATCTTAGTTTAACCCTACATATATATATAGGTATAACCACCTTGGAGATATCATAGCAAAGTGTTTGTGGTTTTTACAGAAGTATTTCTTTTTGCTGTGGCACATGAATCAGCCTGGCAGGGTGATGCTCTGAGGAGTGCACTGAAGAGCTGGGAGGTGGCAGGGACAGGGGTGGCACACCTGAACTGCTCCTGCCTTCCCTGGAACATCCCCCTGAAGCCAACATTTATGGCAAATACTTCCTGCTGATGGCATTATTGCAGGAAATACTAAATGGATCTGATGTTGAATCCTTGCAGTCTTACCTTTCCTGATAAATCTGTGTTAGTGTAACATTAATTATTCCTGACTTACAATGCTGTTGAATGTTGATAAAGGCTGAATTGCTGCTTGAAATGCTGATCTGACAGTCTTGTGGCAGGCACTAAAATGTGCTTTCCCAGTCTTAGGGGAGGAAAAGGGAATACATTGCTACTCTGATTGTAGCACTTCAGAGGAAACACATTCCAGTCACATCTCGTGGAGCACTCACCTGAATCCCTCTTGCCTTCAGTAGCCAGTGCCTTTGCACTTAAAAGGAATACACATTTCCCTTCTCTTTATTTAAAATTTCATAGCCATTGCTGATGTGGGTTTAGCTCAGTGTGTGTGAACAGATCCCTGCAAGAAGGATGTCCATGGAGCAGTGGGCATTTCCTTCACCTGGCATGGCAGGAAAACTTGTGGAGCAAGCAGAGAGAGACCAATTCCCACTGGGATCACCTTCCCTGCAATTTTGGATCTGAGCTTTTTGCCTCCAAACTCTGTCATTGCCCATTTCTGTGCCCCCACTGTTTATCTCTGGTGTAGCACTGCCATTTTCATGGTATAAAGAACATGGGAACTGTAGCAAAGTTGAGGATTGGCAGGACTGGGAAACCACAGGGATTAATTTCCTGATGAGCCCACCAGCTTTGTTCAGCTCTTGTCCTCCAAAATCCTCTCTTCCTCAGTGCTGTAGGAGGAAATAACCTCCATCCCTCCCCAGAGTCCCCACTTGTGGCAGGGGAAGGGAGGAGAAATGCTTATAAAGTAGGATTTTGAGGAACCTTCTTCCACTGGCCTGAACAAGCAACCACTTGTGGCCTTCACTGCAGGAAAAAATGTTCCATCTCTCAGAGGGTGTCTGAGGTTTCTGTTTGTTTGTTTATTTAAAAAGAAAGCATCTGGCATTTGTGTGCAAACATTAATGAGTCATTTAAAATAGACTCAGCACTGCACTCTTCCAGCTAGAAGAGATGAGATGAGAGGGAGCTGGCACACCCTGAAGGACTGCTTGAAGGTGAGGAGGGGACACAAATTTAATTTTTACTTCCCTCCTCATCCCACCTCACCACGACTTCCAAAACCTTCTAAAACCCCTTGGTGAGCACTTTGAAACCAGAGCTGAAATGGGTCCCTTGGAGGCTGCTGTGCCCTCTGTGCAGAGCCCAGCACTTGGCTGTGGGTCTCTCCAAGGAAAGCAGTTTATTTCTGGCACTGCCACAAATAGACCTGCTGCTGGGGAGGGACAAGTGTGGCTTGGTCTGGCTCTGGCCTTTCCTCAGTGGCAGCTGGAACCACTTGAGTCCATTAAAATGCAGAAATCCATGAGGAGTGAGGCTCTGAGGAGACTCAGCCCTGTTCTCAGAGGTTCCTGAGCAGCACAGTAGGCCAGGAAGCCCTGGCTGGAGCAACATTTGATTCCAGAAAATGGGGATCCATTGCAATGCTGGGGCTGTAAGAAACTCCAGAAGTTCCTTACAGGAGGAAATTTCCCAGTATAAATAAAACATTTGACTCTCCAGCAGTGTAACACTGAGAGGATTCCAGTTTTGGGAGAAAGAAACCTTCCTGCTTTAGATTTATCTCTGGGAAGGAGCTGTGAGCTAAACCTCCCAACAGGAAAAGGTACTCTGGTGTCAGGTTCCACCCCCACCACCTGTTCCATCACTGGCAGCATGATGATGCTGTGCCAAGTATTTTCCTTCTGTGAAGCCAAACACTCCAAGATTATTAGAAAGAAGCTTCTGCATCTCATACAACTACTTGATTTTGTTTCCTGCTTGTTTTTGCCTATTTCTGCTTCTCTGGCCTTTACTACAGAGAGAACACAACTGAAGCCCCTCCAGCACCTGGGATGCGTTTGAGAAATGGGGAGATCTGTGTGATCCAAGCACCTGCTGGAACTTCCCCCCTGCACCCAGAGAGATGCTCTTGTGTGTTCCTCCCCTCTGTCATAGTGAGCCCATTCATCTTCTGGATTGCTTTGATAGATGGCTGCTGGATCATGCACAGAAACTCACGGAAGGGAGAGCAAAGGCTTCCCCAGGCAGTGCTCAGCAGTGAAGGGTGCTCAGATGGACTTTGCTGGCTGCTGCTGCTGCAGAGAAGGCTCAGGACATGCAGGTCCAACACCCCTGTTTGCATTTGAGGAAAAGCTATGATTTTAAAAATTTATTTTAGATAGGTGTAGCTTAATCCCTTTTTCCTTTGGAAGCAGCTGTGCCTCTGTGTGTGGAACAGCTTTACTGTGTCAAGCTGTGCCAGCTCCAGAGCTGACCAGCTTCCATAAACCCTCACAGCTTCTGTGTGGAGATGAGCCCTTGATGTCCCTCCCTCTCCTGGGGGTGTCATTTCCTGGGGACAGCTGGGCCCAGGCTCTTGAGATGTGAAAGGGGAGTGAATTTCAGTCTGTCTTTCAGTTTTGGAGAAGTGATGCAGCTGCTTTGTCTGCTGAGGTGGAGCTTGGATGGCTCCCAGAGATTGCTCATCCCACAGGCTTTGCAAGGAAGGTCACTCAATGTTGAGCAGGATTCTTCATTCTCCCGAATACTGCATGCTCCAGAGTGCTGTGTGGATGGAAGGCTAGAGCTGAACCACAGAAAAGCAGATGTGAAGGAGAGAGTAGGCACCTTTCATGGTTAAATGAATTGGAAACCAGGATGCCCAGACAGGGACAATGCTGCTGGGAAGGATTTTGGTGATCCTCTCTTTTAGAAGAAAGACCCCTGCTTACACAAGAGAGAGCAGATACCCAGGGCTAGAAACATGAGTGGTGAGGGAAGGACAGGTGAGGTGGTTGCTGAAGGAATCACAGAACATCCACGAGTGTCTGCACAGGGGCTGAGCTTCTGTACCCAGGCTAGTGCCATAATTAATCCTTTGTGAGCCTGACAGATGCCTGCAGAGAAGCAGAAACAAAAGATCGTGGTCTGACAGTGATTAATGCATCATTACTTGTCAGATTAAGACTTTTGGAAGTGGGTAGATAAGCCCTAGGCCAGGTTGTTGATTGTGTCTGGGAACACTGAGAGTCTGGGGGGAGCTGGGCTTCAGCACTTACCACGGGCACTTCCTGTGCTTTGGCTGAACCCAAGCTGTGAACGGGACACGAGGAGAAATTCTTGTGCAAATTATCAAAAAATTTACCAAAACAAGCTCAGCCTCAAGTGGGGGTTACACTGAAAGAGTGACAAAAGCCAGAGCCGACCCCAGCCCGTGTTACCCTGGCACCTCTGCATATGGAAGGGGCTGCAGTCCACTGCTGTCACCCAGGGTGCTGTGACATCCCTGTGAAGGAGGGAAACGCAGCTCCTGCTGTCTGTGCTCAGGGCTGGGAGGCTGGAGGGGCTGCTGGGGGGCTCCTGGTACCCCAGAGCATGGGAGGATGTGGGTGAGAGCAGTGACAGACTTGTCTTTGCAAACAAGCTCTGGGGCTGCTGGTGGGTAAAACCAGCACTGAGAGATGAAAGAAACAATGGGAAGGATCCCACTGATTGATGAGTGGGAAAAGATATTTGCCTTTACAAACAAACTGTGGGTTTGCTGATAAATGAAATTGGATATTGAAAGATTAAAGAAACAATGGGGACAAAACCCCTAAAATTCCATAAGAATTAAAAATCAAAAAGGAGGGTTATGCATTAGGGGGGATCAGGTGTTCAGGGAAGTCTGTGCCTCTCAAGTACCTCAGCCAGTGGGGAAAGAGAGAGGGAAATCGGGATAAAAAGGAGGAAATCGGGATAAAAAGGAGGAAATCGGGATAAAAAGAAGGAAATCGGGATAAAAAGGAGGCTATGCCCTCCAGAAATTGGAGGGCAATGCCCCATGGCCTCTCTCTTTATTGGAATAAAGTACAAGGATTCCTCTGTCTCCTTTTTGGACATAAACCTCTGGTGTTTGTGGATTAATTTTCCTGACATGGGGCAGCACAGGGGTGTCCCCAGGGACAGCCCAGGCTCAGGACTGTGGTGCTCCCACTGCAGCTCCCTGGCTGGGGATGGGGACAGCACTGCCAGCCCTGCTGCCACAGCACACAGCACTCACCTGAGAGCTGGAGGGGAGATGTTTGGGTGGCAGCAGCTCTGAGCACACCTGGGAGCAGCTTCCCAGCCATCCAGGGAGGCTGTGAGTCAAAACAGGAGGCATTGGGCAAGTTCAGGCACCTCCAGGGCTAGGCAGCAGCAGAGTGGGAATATGGAGCTCCCAGATTGCAGTTTTCAACCAGGCTGCCCAAATTTTGCCAAAATCTTTCTTAAGGTGCCTGTGGTACTTACCTGTGTTTTATTGTAACAGCAGCAGCCTTTAATCTCCGTGGTTCATGCTCTCCTGTAAATTTGGTTTATTTCTGTTTTGCAAAGAGTGCTGCTTGTCCCTGTGTGAATGTTCCTGCAGACAATCACAATATTTAATGTACAACATCTCTCTGTGGCTCTGCCTAATCCTCACACCGGTTTCCAAGCTTCTCAACACGCAGATTTTTGCCAGTTTTGGGAAGAGGGATTTGCTGAGGAGCAAATCTCCGCAAGGGGCTGGAGAAAGAGGATGGCTGTAAGCCCTGCTTAGCCTTGGTTAGTTTGGCACCAACAGGGCAGGGGCTGAACACATCCCTTCACCTCGAGTGCCCAGCACTGCAAAGGACCAGCATTGAAGTGTTAATTACAGTCGCCCATGGCCGTCCTGCGTTTGCCCATTTTCCTCTGGGTGTGTGAATGGGAGTGCTTTAATCCTTTCGGTTCTTCCTAGGAAAAGCTGTTGACACCCTGTGTCTGTCCCTTGGGGGTGATGAGTGCCACAGTCTGGTCCTGCTGTTCCCGTGCATCGGGGGCTCTCTGGAGCCTCTTCCAGCCTCAGCTCCCAGTTTCACTCACAAAGTGTTTTATTTTGCTTGCCGGATGTTTCCTCTTGTTTTCCCATCGTCATCCGCTGTGAGGAGAGCTGCCTCATTCCTCCTCCGGAGTAACACAAAGCAAAAGAGCCTTCCCACATCCTCCCAGGCAGGGCTCTTTGTCTGTAGGAGCATCCAGCCTGCGGCACCAGGGAGCTGCCCAAAACCTTCCAGAGCTGAGCTCCCTTCTCTGGGAACGTGGAGCTGTATGCTTGGGCTGATGGAAACTGCTGTAGCTCCACTGATGCTGGTCCAGCTTATAGGAGCCAAAAACGTGGCTTAAAGTAAGTGAATCACCCTGCTGGAATGTAGCCAGCTGAAGCATACCTGTCCCATGGGATTGCTGAGAAGTGGAAGCTGCTGCCACCCTTTGATGAGCCTGCCATGGAGGAAAGGCTGCAGTGCCACGTGTGAGTCCCTCTGCCCTCTGTAAAATGTCACTGGAGAGGGGTACAGATGGTCCCATTATTTATAACGCTCCATAAATGAGCTCACACATCCATCTTTTGTCTTTATATTGTTTTTTTTTTTTTGAATTTTTTTTGGTTTCTCGGGGGGAGCCCAACTTGCTGGTGCCACTTCTTGCAGTTAGGGCTGCAAGACCATGGGCTCCAAACTCCACACCAAAAGGGACCAGGAGATGGAGCAAGACAAGACAGAGGCAGGCTACAGAGCACTGTGACCCTGGGCTTTCCCTGGGGTTGGCCCTGTGTGAAATCCCAGGGTTTTTCCAAGGTTAAAGGCACAGCAGCCGTGCTGGCTGATGGAGCAGGAGCGAGCCCTGCCAGCCCCACAGAGCTGCTGTGATGGGAAAGTGGAGTTTATTAACTCCAGATTTTCCCAGTGAGGCTGGCATGCCAACAATAGGGTCTGAGCACAAAGGTTCCCTTGCAGATATAAATCAGGGGAAGGCATCTGCAAAGGCTCCTGGCAGCCTGAGCCACACAGCCCCTGTGCCAAGTGCCAGCTGCTGGGTGGCAGCGGGCCCACAGCTGAGTCACAGGCTCCCAGCTCAGGGGGCATCGCTGGTGTCCTGATTAGCAAACCCCTGAGAATGTGCTGTGCTGACTGCAGGCCACAGGTGTCCCAAACAGAGGGCTTGTCCCTCACTGATGGACAAAGGGACTGCCTANACAGCAGATATCTCCTGGAGGGAGGATTGTTTGTGGAAGAGATAAAGAAAACTGCCCAATGAACAGAAGATAACTGCCCCAGCTCTGACAGAGGGAAATAGAATCCACACCCCCAGGCACATCTTGCAGCCCAGGACAGAGCTTGGTCAGTCTCCAGGGAAAAGGAGGAGGTGAGTTACTGGTCCTGTGGTGGCTCAGTTGAGGAGAGGCTTTAGGGAACAGCTAAAGGATTAGCCCCTGATGAAGGAAGCAGGGCAGTGACTATCACTCTCCCGACTCCACACCCCTCCACCTGCTTGGAGGTGTTCAGAAACATCTTTATTTTGCCATTTTGTCTGCAGGAACAGATGGAAAGGCCAGAAAGGTTATCTCCTACTGTGCTTGATACAGCTCCTCAGCTGGAAATCAGCATCCCTGGAGCTGAGCCAGTACAGAACACGTGTGTGTGCACCCTTTGTGTGTGCTGGCACAGCATCAGCCTTCCTGAGGGAAGGATGGGAGCCTGAGCCTCCCCTCCTGTGGCTGCAGTGGGCTCACACTCACCCAGCTGGCTGGCAGCTTAAAGCCCTCCTAGCCCTGCTGGGAAAAGGACCCTTCCCTTTGTACAGGGTCCTTAAGGAAGGTTTAGTAGAGGGCTGGGCACAGCAGGAGCAGCTGTCAGGATGGGGAAAACAGCAAACCCTCTTGTTGTGCTCCTCCTGTGCACTGTAATGTCTCTCACCCCTTGGCTCCACTCCCTGATGGAGTTCACTGACAAGGGAGAGGTTTCTAGTGGGTAAATGAGTAATTGTTCCTTTTTTGTTGGGTTTGTTTGGGGCTGTTTGTTTGATTACAGGGGAAAGACCATATCTGGGGCCTGATGCTAGGTCAGAATTGGAACTGGAACTTTAAGTACAAAGCCCCAGAAGGTACTGTAGGCTGCTCCCTCAGCCTTGGACTCAGGTCTAAGACACCTGAGCACTGAACAATTGCTGCTGCTGAACACAGTTCAACACTGGGGAATGTGTTTTGCTGTTCAAATCTGTGCTGAACTTGCTCCTTTTCGTGTCCTTTTTAATAACTGATCATCCTGAACCTTCCCGCTTTGCTTGGAGTATAAACTTTTCATGGGGATGCTTTCCTGTTTGCACCCACCCTGCAGATCTTGATGTTAATCTTTTATTGGGACCTCGTTGGTATTTCTGCAGAGTAAACAGAGTTATCCTATGTATCCAGAACTTAAAATTCAGGTCAGAGCAGCTTATGTGGGTGCAGGGATGAGCATTGCAGAGACAGGCAGAATAAAGTTCAGTTATTTTTCTTTCCTTTTTGTGCCCCAGGACAAACCTTCCCCAAAAATGGAGGCTTTGCCACATGTTTTCTATAACCAGCCAAATAAAATATTATGTTTGTTAGCATTCTGGGTCAGAGAAATAACTCAGGCTCTGGGCTTAGCATTTTTTCTTCCTCACACAGGCTTCTGCTGAATGATAATCTTTTAAAACTATGGATGTGGGGGATCAGATCCTGACCCCCATTACATCTGCTCTGCACTGCTGCAAAAACTGCCCAGCAAGAACAAAGTGGGCTGAGTTGGTTGCTACAAGCACTGGAAACTTTTTCTGCACTGAAACAAGGGAAAAATCAAGCTGGAGTTACTCATAGAGCTCACTGTGTTGAGTACCCCAGTAGTTTTCTTTAAAGACTCTGAGTAGCTTGGTTTATACAGCTTCTATTTTCACTGTTTAAAATTGATATTTTGTTTTGACAATAATTCAGTCTTGGCCAGTTTATTTATAAAAAAAGTCTGTATTGAGTTTATCCATAACTATCCACCCCTGGAATTCCAATTTTGCCTATTCTCCATTTTCTCACAACTTGACAGTAGCCTGAGCTTTCCTCAGGGGGATGGATCAATGCATCGTGGAACAGAGGACAAGGAGGAAGTTTCAGTGTTCATCATAATGTAATATTAAAAAGCATCCATTTTTGTGGGGGGAGGATTTTGATTTTGTTTTGCATTGAAACTTCTGCTTTGCTCGTGTTTTTCTGTTTTTTAGCCAGCAGGAGGATTTCAGAGGAGGATTTGCACCTTTATCTTTAGGAATGATAATGCTGGGATCCTACTGAATACTGCAGAGCAGCTGCTCCAAACTGCTCTGCATTTCCCCTGATCATTGTCCCTCAATATTTCCAAAGCCTTTCCCTTTCTAGCCCACTGGGGCTGCCCTGTGTGCCAGGCAGTGTGGGCACCAGGGACACCCCCAGCTACAGGAAAATCCCAGGGAAGGAGGGCAAAAGCACAGGCACTTCCTAGCTGCACCTTCAGCCAGGACTTTGCTGTTTTGCTGCTAGTAAGGGATTTTTTTTTTTTAATCCCTCTTTTCTCCCAGGTTCCCACAAGGATGCATGCTGTTCCCAGTGGTTCCATGAGTGCTGCTGTGCACCCCACCCACCCCCAGCCCCACTGAGGAGGGTCACTGCTGATCCTGGGGGCCGTGGCTCCACCTCCTTTGCTCCTGAGCACTTTTCTGCTGCTGGCTGTGCTTCCCTACCTGCTGTTTATAGTGAGCACTCGTCACAGATGTAAGCTCATTAATCACCCCAAGCCATGCTTCCCTGATTCCATTTATAGCTCTATTCCCTCTCTAGTCCTTTTCACAGCCCCCACCTTAGTCACCACTCGCTTCTTGGAATCTGGGCTTTGCTTTTATTGAAGCCTGGAATGGATAAAGCATGAAAAAAAAAAAAAAAGAGGAAAATTTGGAAAGGCAGACTAATACCACAACAAAGTGTATGTAGGATCCATTTAATGTTAGACCTCTTGGCCTAAAGTGTATTGACAGAAAACTGGCAGCAAAGCTATTGCCCTAAGTGAAATAGAGACCATTTACCCTCAGAGGTTAACAGGCACAGGACAGACAACCAGGAGCCCTGTCACCCTCTTGGGATTTCTTGTGTCCTGCCAGCAACTGAGATTGCTTTACTGCCCTTAGCACTGGCCAGTGCAGTGCTGACCTTGGCCACCAGCCTGCCTGGGAGTCCCATGGGCAGCCTACAGGAGGAGGGGAAGGGTCAGGAAATGCAAAACTCTCTGCAGAGGTGTTCAGGTGCCCAAACATGCAGAGAGGCACTTGCTGGCCTTCCAAAAGTGTGGTGGATTGAGCACCTCTTCCTCCTCCTTCTCCACTCCTGCTGCTCCTCTCCCTCCTCTTTTCTCTGGCTGCAGTGATGTCTGCCCAATAACCATTTTTCTTTCCTTCTCACAAATGTCACAGAGGCTTTGCTGCCATTCTGGGTTGTCCAGCTCTGGCCAGCAGCAGGTCTGTCTGAGAGCCTTGTCAGACTTGGGGGAAGCTTCCAGCAGCTTATACAGAACCCCCAACTGCAGCCCCCCATCCTACCAGCACCTTGCCATGCAAACCAAATGCACTAACTTCTTTTGGGGATTGGAGGGACAGGGGAGGAAAATTCCCATTTCAGGGATTGAGTCTGAAGAGCCTGACTGTCCTGGATTGTAAGATAAGCATGTATTCTATTTGCCATCTGATAAAGGTGGGGCAGGTATTTTCTGTTCATTGGGCAGTTTTCTCTATCTCTTCCACAAACAATCTCTCCCTCCAGGAGACATCTTCTGTTAATGGGCCATTAATTATTAATTATTTTCTGTTCATGGCCATTGAGTGTCACTGCATGGCTGATAAAATTCCATCATCCCATTGGGAGAGGCCCTGCCCAGGGGGAGGAGCCAAGCATTCCTACCTGGATAGAATCTGAGGCTTGGAACACCACAGGAGCCTTTTCCCACTGCATTCCCAGAGGAGCAGCTTTCTTCTCCTCTGCATTCCCAGAGGAAGAGCAGGCCCAGCTCCACCAGCCCTGGAGCTTCAGAGGAAAACTCCAGCCTTGTGCAGGATCCCTGCTCCAGCAGAGCCACATCTGTCACTGCAGGAGGAGCAGCCACCATGGAATGGCACTGCCACCAACACCCTGACCCACAGGGTGACAGCTCCTGCTCTCACTCTGGCAGTAGTTTTGCTTGTACTAATTACATTTGTATTTTTCAGTTTTCCTAGTAAAGAAGTATTATTCCTGTTCCCATATCGTTACCTGAGAGCATTTTAATTTCAAAATTGTGGTAATTCAGAAGGAGAGAGTTTACCTTTTCCATTTCAGGGGAGGCTCCTGCCTTCCTTAGCAGACACCTGACTCGTCAAACCAAGACACTGACGCACTTGGAGGCTTTGGGAAACCTCATGGGGCACTTCTCTCTTCATGTCTAGGTTCCTAAACACCTTGGCAAATCTGCTTCCAAGTAGTGCTCACTTCTGCTGAGCAGCTTCTGCCTGCCCAGGGCTGGGAGCAGAGTCTCAGCAGAGTCCTCCTGGCTGTGCCACTGCTGCCCTGACACCCCAGTGTGAGGGTCCTACAGATCCCAGGGGTGGCAAATCTTCCTGGCTGACATGGGTCTGCAGCAGGGCTGTCAACAGCAGCTGGAGAGAGCTCTGGTCCTGGAAAACCAAGTGTCAGCTGCCTGGGTTGGGCTGAATTCTTTAATGCTTTGTCTGAAGCTCATGTGCTGCACTCCTGCTGCTTTGGAGCACAGGACCTGCCTGCCCAGGCCCAGCAGGCCAAAAGAGAATTTTGTCAGTCTCTTTCTACATCTGGATTTTAAACATCTGTTATAAGGCAACGCTGCTTTAGTGGTGAGCCAAGTTTTTCTTCTAAAACACATGTTCCCTGAAGCCTTCATCCTTTATTTCCTTTGTTCTGATTTATTGCCCTTGCCTTACAAGATGTGTCAAGCACAGTGGAGGAAAAACTACCAAACCCAACAAAGCAAAGTCCTCTCTCCTCTTCCCAGCCCACATTAACACCCTGAATAATTTACATCAAGTGGTTCAACAGTGAACTGACTTATCTCTAATTTCTTACCTGCCTTCAAGTAACTATGCTGATGAAGAGGATGTTGATAATGTGAGGATTATGGTAAACCCAGAAAAAGCTCTGTGGAGAACTGAAAAATTGGGGTGGACACTAAACCTAGAGAACAGTAGTGAGGTTAAAAAATAAGAAACGTTGACTGCCTTTTCTAAATAGGCATTTTGTGGGTATAAATTTTTATGTGCCTTTTATACCTAAAACGGCCTAACTTGTCAAAAACTCTTTCCCACAAAATGAAGGCCACTTTTTGGTATACCAAGGTAAGCATCAAGCACCCGAGGCATGCAATTGCTAGTTAAAAACAAACAAACAAACAAAAAAAGTGGAAAACTAAAAAAAAAAAAAATTGTGAAGCTTGTATGGTTCCATGAGATAGAAAAGTTCTATTGAAGTTTTTGTTTGGGATGCTCTTGATGGGAAGCTTGTTGTCATATTCAGGCCTGTTAACTGTACTTGTTAACAAAGGAGAGCATTCAGAAGCCTGCTCAGAGGCATATTTGTCTCCCTTTTCTTTCTCCTTTTTCTTTCAGGATTTTTCTTTCTCCTTTTTCTTTCTTGATTTTTCTTTCTTCTTTTTCTTTCAGGATTTTTCTTTCTCCTTTTTCTTTCAGGATTTTTTCCCCTCCTTTTTCTTTCTCCTTTTTCTTTCAGGATCTTTTTTTCTCCTTTTTCTTTCAGGATATTTTTTTCCTCCTTTCTAAATGCAAACCAACTTTCCTAGCAGAATGTTTCACAGAATCTGCTTCCTTGAAACCCAAAGGAGGCAGCAGCTGTGCTTGCAGCAAGCTGCAACATCTCCTTGCTGGGTGGGGGCACATCTTGTCACAAGTGGTGCTGGTGGCAAAACCTCAGTGAGAGAACCTGCTCACTCCTCTGAGGTGAGCTGCAGACACAATTTCACACTTGGTTTCTTTGAAGAAAGAGCTGCACTCCACCCAAAGTCAATGAACTGGAGCTTTAGTAAACCTAGACCTGAAATAGAGAGAGTTTGGACCAACAGGGAGTGAAAACTAAGTCAGACTGTGAGCTCAAACCAGCAAAGCTATTTGATTTTGGACACCTCTCAAGGATTCAGCAAAGCCAGGAAGTCAGGTACGGTGAGGATGCAGAAACTCAGTGCTAAATTTCATCTAAATCCTAAAGTCAGGATGAAATCCCAATAGGAAATGATCAGACTGCTGCTTTGATGAAACCCAGAGCACAAGTGTTGTAAAATATGCATCACTGAGCATCTTTAAAATCATAATGCAGTGACTTCAGACTGCTTTCAGGTCCCACTGAGCCATGCCTAAAGCAGTGTGCTTGGTACCAAAGTCCAGTGAATTATTTGTATTCATGTGTCTCGTGTGGTTCTTGGGAGCTTTCTGAATGTGCAAACTCTGTTTCGTTTAGGGGAAAAAAGGCAAACCACGCTTGCTTGCTTCAAAACTTGTGAAAATGTCTTTCTCAGAAAGACTTAGGAGCCTTGGGCCCTTTTTTTGTTTTCTTAGAAAACAGGAAATGAATTTTAGTTCTGCAGTTGATTTCTTAAGTGATCTTGCTTTCTACGATCACTCCTGGGTTCTGGAATGCTGCAGGAATTATCTGAGGGCATTTTCAACACTTCAAAATTAAAACCAAATTGCTTGAAATCGTGCCAGCATTTTAATGAAAATTATTTTCTTTAAACAAACACTTGAGGACTCTCAATATTTTTTTTTTCCAATCACAAGAGTATTCTTAACCTAAACACCTTTCCTTTGTGGTTTCACAAGGACCCTGTCTGCAGTGCCACAACCAGCTGTGTGTTAGGATGAAATCAAACTCAAGATTTTTGCAGCTGAGAACAAGATGAGCGGGGCAACACTCGCTGTTGGAACCCAGGGCACAGGGAATATTTCTCTGTTTTAGGGAACCCTGGTCCCCAGCTGGACACTCCTTTTAACCTCTGATCCTGGAAAAAATTGCCAAGGCTCTGGGATGAGTTGGAGCACACAGGTGTGAACTAGGTAGTAGTATGTAGTAGTAGGAGTCTATCACAGGGTGAAAAATATAGGGTTTTAGGATTTTAATATGAGAGTGAATAGGAGACAAGATAGAGGATTTTGGGTGTTGTCTCATCTCCTTCTTCTTCTTCGTCTTCTTCTTCTTCTTCTGCTCCATTTTCTGTAGCACTGGTGGCACAAAGTCATTGGTTAGAGAAAGCAGTGGCATAGGTGCTACGTGAGTAGATTAATAGAAGTTATTGGTAGAAAAGTAGAAACAAAGTGTGTGTTAGAAGGTATTTGGACTAGATAGCTTTAAAAGTCCTTGGCTTTGGGTGTTTGGGCTCCATTTTGTGCCTTGTTTCTCGTGCACTCAGCCTGGTGTGCAGACGGCGTGCTGAACTGAAGAGAAAAATAAACAACAGCCTGAAGAGCAAGAATCAGAGAGTCCTCGTTTTTCACCCTCTGCCAAGAACTCCCAAGGGAACCTCCAAGGGCCCAGGTGGTTCCCTCTCTGCCTCTGTGCCCACAGAAATGTCTGGGCAGGAATACCAGCAGGGGCTTTGGCTGCATGCTGAGCTCTGGGGCTTCCCCTCACTCCACCCCCTGTAAATGCTTTTGACAACTTGTGCTGGTTTTAGTGTTGGTTAATCACCACTTCCCGTTGTGAGCTAGGGTTAAAAGAAAGGTAAAGTAGGTTTGAAACTTTCAAAGGGTGTAAAGAAAAATGTATTAAAAGTAAAATTTATTAATAAATTTTATTAATAGTAATTTATTTATTTATAATAATTATTAATAGTAATTAAAGAGTAATAAGAAT
>VXAX01006324.1:83683-96753 GCA_013399835.1 Leptocoma aspasia | reverse complement strand
TATTATAATATATAATAATATAATATATTATAATACATTATATTATAATACATTATATTATAATATATTATATTATAACAAATAATTTTTTTAAAAACTGATTTTGATGTTTTATGTTGTTTCTTTACACGTAAAGTGCTGTCACTCCTTTGCTGAGAAGGACATGTGTCAGGAACTGACCATGGGATCCCAAGGCTTCCATGTGTTTCTCCAACATATTACATTATCTGATATTCACTGGGAGATTAACCAAATTACAGCAGGCTGCTTACAAGATAAATTCCCTAATAAAAATGTTGCAACATCCCCAGCTTTCCTGGGATGTTCCTTTTCATGTATCCATAGGTAAACTCTTTAAAGAGCTGGCAGCAAACAGTCTAAAGTCCTTTACATCTCCCCATTAAAGTTACAAAACTGTGACCTAGAGATGCTACAAACAAACAAACAAAAAAAAAAGAAGCTCCACAAAACCCTTTCAGCCCTATGGAAAGACCTTTTTCAAGTTCCACAAGCATGTTTTAGACCTCCTGATAAAGGCAGTAGCATGCTGGACTTTCACCAGCAGAAAGACCTCCCAAAGTATGCAAGTTATTCCTGGCATGTTGTATTCTCCACATGTCAAGGAAACATGGATTATTTTTACACAAACAGGCAAAGCAAAATGGTTCCTTAGCAAGCTCCCATGAACATTCTTGGACCCTGAGAAGGAAAAGAGTAACGAAAAGTAAGGAAAAGGATTGCTTCTGAATCAGGTTTCTTAGATGGATGTGTTGTCACACATTCAGAAGTTCATTTGCCCCAGTTTGGAATGGTGGAGGGAGTGAAGGGTAAGACAGAAAGAACAAACCATGAATTAATCTAGATATTTTATACTTGAGTGGATTTTTTTTTTTTTTAATTTTCACAATTTTTTTTTTGCGGTTTTATCTTCAAATGTAGACTGTGATGAACTGCCAACACTTTTGGAAGTTCTTTTAAGAGGGAAAGCATCTCTGGAGCTGAGCAGGCCAGTGTGGAAAGGACGAGCCAGCATCTTGCTGGAAACCACAAAGCAGCACAGCAGCAGAAACCCCGAGTGTGCTCAGCTCCCCTGGCACTGCAGCACACAAATTCAGCCTCACAAACATTGGAGGCTGTTTTGAAACTCCCTGTTAAGGATTACAAATGCTGGCTGCAGTTTCCAGGCAGGGAGACAATTGGATGCCACAGCTCTGGCCTCAGCTCGGTGTTTTATGGCCGAGCTCGTGGTACCAGGTAGGGTCCCTAGGAATTAGATTGCCTCAGCCAAAACCCACTTCTGACACCCACCAAAATTATCCTGTGATTTACCATAAGCCTGTGATTATGGTAAAACAATTAAAGGCACTGCCTGACCTCAGCATTTTTGTCCATTTCAGTGTAAAGAGCTATTTTTCCACGCAGTGAAGGGATTTTTAACAGAAAAGAGGTGCCAAGCATGCATAAATGGTGACACTTAATGTGCATCCTCATCCATAATTCCTTCTGTGGGTAGTGTGTTGGCTGATTCCATGCTGATGTTCAAAAAATGGGCTTGGTGCAGGCTCAGCCAGCTGCCTTGAGCTCCACCTTGGCCCAGCTGCTGTCATTCATGCACTGCTATCAATAATTATCAATAATTATACCTTTACTCAGTGGCAGGGTGGTTTTATCAAAGTTCACGCTGCCTTCTCTATTTTTCCTTTTATTTTTCTAACCTTGCACCAAAAATTTGTCCTCTCTCCCCTGACAGGCCTCAAGAAGAAGCTTTGGGTGTGGTGCCAGCACAACAGCAGTGAGAGAAAACAAGATAAGTACCCCCAAGGTGTAATAAATACCACTTGTATTTCCTATTGCTCATCTGAATCTCCACTCCTGAGCACTTGAGTTAAATCCTAAATTTTGCTTTTATTTTTAGGCAGAATATCCAGCAGGTTAAAAAACAGCATTGCAAGGAGGTCCTAAGATGGGGCTTGCTCCAGTTTTCCTGCTGAGCATGTGTTTAGGAATTGCTGCTAAAAAAAGGCAGAGAGGATGGTAGTTGCTGTGCTGTCACATGGCCTGATACAGCACAGAATCTGCTTAGCATTCTTGAAGGGAAATTACCCAGTGCTGCAACTCACAATTTATAATTGGTTGCATATTAATAGCTAAAAAAGGCAATAAAATCCACTGTATGTTTAAAAAAAATAGTAAGTAGGAGTATTACAAGCTGAGCAGTGAAAATCTGGAAGTCTTCTTGGCTAGAGCAGGGCTGTGTGCAGTGTTGTTTCTCCTGTGTTAATTACAAGCAATTTTAAGTCATCTCCTTCCTTCAAGGAAGGATTTTGTTCAGCAGTTTTGTTAATTTTAATCTTGCTAACGTGATACTCTCTTGGAACCTCTCCCTTGTGTCACAGCAGTGAGACATGCTGCCTCTTTTGTCCCTGCCCTTTGGGAAACACAGTTACTGCTGCTCACTGCCTAACCCTGCTGTCCTCACTGTCAGTACACCTCCCTTGCAAGGAAAAGAAATCAAAACTCATTGTTCTTCCCCCCCAGAGTTCACTTTTATTTGTAGTATTTAAGCTAGACTGCACTAGTGCCTCATGAAAATGGGGGGTGTAAAATGTATGGTGCTGTATTAGAGTGGAAAGCTCGTTATTCAGCACACTAATTATTTCTGAGTCACTGTATTTATGA
This sequence comes from Leptocoma aspasia, assembly GCA_013399835.1. Taxonomy (NCBI): domain Eukaryota; kingdom Metazoa; phylum Chordata; class Aves; order Passeriformes; family Nectariniidae; genus Leptocoma; species Leptocoma aspasia. Next base: position 94,074 of record VXAX01006324.1, on the reverse strand, counting down.
AATGTCATGCAATAACTGCTTCACCACCACGAAAAATAAATAGTGCAAAGGCAGGCACTTTATGATTTTGACATTTTAGTGTATAAACATATTCCCGAGTCTCTCTGGGGGCTACTGGGAATCAAATAATGCTTTTATGACATCTAAAAAAATGACATTGAATTTCATAATCTGTAACAGTCCATAGATACCCTTAGTGCTGAGCATTTCATTACAGCCTCACTGGCTTACATTGCAAGTGGCAGCTGCAAAGAAGAAAATGTACAGAGGTGGGGATGTGGAACTGGGGGGGGAACAAGGGGGTAAAGCCTTGCAGGGCACACTGGAAGCCCTTGGACCAGCTGTAAGGGCAGATCCCAGGCCATGCTGGGACACCAGAATTCCCCCTCAGCTTTTTTCATTTCAGGATGGATTTCAAAGCCCTTGCTGGAGGAGGCTTCCTGCTCACACTTGTCACTCGAGGATGAGTGAGTTTGGGGTTTTGTCAGGCCCTGTGTGAATGACCTGCTAACTCCAGAGGAACTGGGACCCCTTGAGTGACACTCTGGGAGTGAGTACAGAGGGGAAGGAGGATGGGTTCCTGCCCCAGGTGGGCTTCTGAGCATGGTCCCTGAGAACAGTGGGTGGATGCTTACCAGAGTATGTGACTTCAGGAAACTAAACAGACTGGGTTTAGCTGTGCCTAAACCTTCTGTGCTCCTCTGCAAAGCTTGCTTGGTGTTACTAAAGTTGTGGGTCATTTACTCAAATGCTGGGAGAAGTGTCTTTTGACATAGTTATCCAGTTAGTTATCTCATAGTTATCCATTAGTGATATTATACCTTTTGGGAAAGGGGCAAAGGATGAGGAAGCAGTCACAGCTCCAAAAAAACTCAAATTGTCACTGAGAATGAGAGGAAGCCATCACTGCTGGTGGATGATGGGGTCAGTCCTCCCCTTTCTGCCACAGTGCAGGACAGCAGCCTCTTGTCAGAGCTGCCAAACTGCTCCACCTGCACATGAGCTCAGAACGGGCCCCTGAAGCTGGGGGGGATCTGGCTGGGTCCAGCTTCCTCTGAATTCACAGCACTGCCACACTGAGGTGACACATCCTCTCCTCAGGGCTTTCTTTACTTGTTGGCATTAAAAAATTACAAGGAGTGTGGAGTGTGATCCACCATACATTTTGCTGGAAGTGGTGAAATGATTGACCCTTTCCACATTAAGACAGACTGGTCATCCTCAGAACAATCAGCCCCCTGAGCTGGTAGGCAGGGGCAGAGAGCAGAAGAGAGCCCCTGGGATCTAGGAGAAGCTAGGTAGTGACCTGCTGTGCCACTTAGATGCTCACGAGTCTATTGGGCAGAATGGGATTCACCTGAGGGTACTGAGGGAGCTGCTGGAAGGGCTCCCCAGGCCCCTCTCCATCATTCACCACCAGTCCTGGCTGCCCACACAGGGCCCAGGTGACTGGAGGCTGGTCAGTGACACCATCCACAGGAAGGGCTGGAAGGAGGATCTGGGGAACTCCAGGCCTGGAGACTGATCTCAGTGCCTGGGAAGGTTATGGAGCAGATCCTGAGTGTGATCCCCCAGCATACACAGGACAGCCAGGGGCACCAGGGACAGCCAGGGGCTCAGAGACACCAAGGGCACCAGGGACAGCCAGGGGCTCAGGGACAGCCAGGGGCTCAGAGACACCAAGGGCACCAGGGACAGCCAGGGGCTCAGGGACAGCCAGGGGCTCAGAGACACCAAGGGCACCAGGGACAGCCAGGGGCTCAGGGACAGCCAGGGGCTCAGAGACACCAAGGGCACCAGGGACAGCCAGGGGCTCAGGGACAGCCAGGGGCTCAGAGACACCAAGGGCACCAGGGACAGCCAGGGGCTCAGGGACAGCCAGGGGCTCAGAGACACCAAGGGCACCAGGGACAGCCAGGGGCTCAGGGACAGCCAGGGGCTCAGAGACACCAAGGGCACCAGGGACAGCCAGGGGCTCAGGGACAGCCAGGGGCTCAGAGACACCAAGGGCACCAGGGACAGCCAGGGGCTCAGGGACAGCCAGGGGCTCAGAGACACCAAGGGCACCNCAGCCAGGGCACCAGGGACAGCCAGGAGTACCAGGGACAGTCAGAGGCTCAGGGACAGCCAGGGGCACCAGGGACAGCCAGGGTGGTTTTAGGAAAGGCAGGTCCTGCCTGCCCACCTGTCTCCTTTTGTGACCAAGTGAAAAGTGCCTCATGGGACACAGGAACCAGTGAGTGGATGTGGCACTCAGTGCTGTGGTCTGGGTGACAAAGTGGTGATGGGTCAAAGGTTGAACTCGATGATCATGGAGGTCTTTCCCAGCCCCAATGGTTCTACAAGTCTATGATGTTATGTTGTATTTGTTTTCTGACTTTTCTATAAACACAAGCAGCTATTAGGAATGCCTCTGACTGTTACATCCAAGGATAAGTGTTTGAGATACATGAGAGACACTCAGGGAATTGGTAAGCCTTCAGTAGAAAAAAAATGTCCTGGGATCAATTTCCTGATTCAGTAGTGAAGTCGTCATATCATATAAAATGTAATGTGATTGTCCACAGCCCTAATAAAATCTTGACTTTTCCACCAAGCTTTCATCTATAAAAATCAAATTTATCTGGTCTTTGTCTGCATTTTGAAAGGGATAGGGATTTTTGAAATAGATATGATAGTAGTCCTTTATGGTACGTTAATATAGGAGAACAATAATTTGTTGCATTTTCTTCACACAGAAACAATCAGCTGGGAAATGTGCATAATAATTGTCTTTGTCCTTCATTGTCACAAGCCATTAGCTAATGAATTTAAGCTGCACTTGGCTCTTGCTCCAGTAAGAAAACTACATTAGAGATCTTGTAGCCTTGGTATTATATAAAACCTTTCAGTGGGTTTTATTTTAGTCTCACTGAGGTGATGCTGCCGTGGGCTGAGGAATGCATCTCAATTTTGTGGTGAGCAGTGAGGTCAGCATGGGCTGATGTAGTGGGTCAAGCAAGCTGAAGGGCATCTACAGTTATTGAAGCTCTCTTTCTTTGGTTCCTTATGCTTTAGCCAGACTTTTCATGCCTGCTCTTGTGACAGCTTCTGGTTCATCTTTTGGGTGGGAAGATTTGCTCAACTCATTCCAGCAGTACCAAGATTCATGATAGGGAAAATAAGTAGTTTGGGCAATGCTTTTAAATAAACAACAGGCTCATGTGAAGTTGCTCAGTTTTACTGCCCATACAGTTTGCCCTCTCAACAAAGAGCCTGGCAGAAGAAAACCCTGTGATGTTTCTGGCAGAAGAAAACCCTGTGATGATGAAGTGATTTTCACTGGCCTGAGCAAATAGCAAATAGTGAAAATAGCAGATTTTCAGTGGCCTGAGCTGTTGCTGCTGCACTGGGCAGTGCAGGGATCTGCAGGCCAGCAGAGGGGTGCAGTGGGATTGCTCTTTGGGGTGCCAGCTGCTGTTCTGGATGCTGTGCCCCAAGCCATGGTGCAAAAGGAGCATTGCTGGTGGCAGAAGCAGTGGCTGGGAAGCTCTGGTGCTCCGAGGTGTGCAGGGGGCAGGAGGCAGGCAGCAGCAATCCCCCATTTCCCTAAAGCAGCAGCACTTACAGCCCTACTGACAGAGGTTGACTCACACCAGAAGTAAATTGAATATGCATGAAAGGACTCTTGTTCTTCCTCAGTGGAGAGCGTAAAGACATACTGTCAGACAAATTAATCTCTCTCTGATAATTTTCTTTTCAACATCATTGAACTGTCATTTCTCCTGGGCTTTGCCAGAATGTTTGGTACATCCGTTGTTTCCCAAAACAGATCCTGCTAGCTTGGCTGATACAGGAATTTCTGCAAGAAGAAAGATGCTGAGATGCCTCTACCAGCCTTGTGCAGTTGGTGTGCAGGTCCTTTGCTGAGCTCTGGAGCTCTGGTTAGGGATGTAAGGAAGGCATCTTGGTGATTGATTAGGTTGCATCTCTTAGTGCAGCAATAGAATTGTTCCCAGCACTTGACCTGGGCTGGGAGCACATTTTGCTGGGGTTTTGGGATTCTACTTTTTGTTACTGGACAGAAACCCATGTACACCTCCAGATCTTTAAATTCAAAACTATTGATTCAAGGTTGCCCCAGGTACAAGAGTGTCACCTATCTTCACTTAGGAAGTAGCCCCAAATAGAGATTTCCCTTTTTTTTCTTTTTTCAATTGACCCTCTACATGGCTGACAAAGCAGTCACTCCTTCCAGGCACGTGTGAAGAGCCAGTGAGATTCCTAAAACTAGTCAGAGAAAAAACAAATTGAATTTCCCATCCCAAGACTGTGGATGAAAAGACATCTGGACTGACCAAGCTCCTCCTTCAGCCCAGGACTCACTGAGGACTCTGCCACAGGGATACATGGTCCTAAAGGCTGCATGTCCTCCACAGCTCTTGCAGAGGAATTTAACAGAAATAACAGAAATCAAATTGTGGAGTGGGGTAACAGGAGGCACCCAAACATGACCATGATCTGGCAAAATAAGTCCTACATCCCATTTGTCAGCTTTGTTATTTTTGGAGGATAACTGTCTCCATGTTTTCTGACAGTGTGACTTTAATATATACAGTCTAAAAAGTATAGAGGGAGATTAGTGATAACTCAGTTAAAAATGACTTGCAACACCCCTTAAATCCCTGTGGGTTAATCTGGGCAAAAAGAAGACCAGTTTCTGAGTCTGAAATGATCTAACTTGGCTGTGATTATCTAGTTTAATTTCCAGATTAACTAGAGATACTTATCTAACCTGGGTGGCTGCTGAGGTACTAAAAGTAGGAGCAGGAAACTTTGCAGTGATTTTTACAACACAGTTAATTGCTTGCCCTCCCAAAGGTGAGTCTCTCCACACCATTTCACGCCTGCCCAACACCATTACTGCAAACTCTTGTCCACTTGGACGTCTTGCATACATGAGCAGGTCCTTGGGGCTCATTTCCATGAGCTGTAACTCTGATAACTGCACCTCTTCTCCAGGCTGGAGGCCACAGCACACATATATATTTCCAGTCTGCTCTGAGATGCTTTTCCTCAAGCACCAATGTCCCACTGTGTGATGTTTGGGATTCTGGTTGGACAAGCTGTTAGCTACAAATTTTCCCCCTTAGTCTGATCAGAGCTTTTTGTGTAACAGATTGTTTTATCACATCTCTAAGGGAATTGCTTCTCCACTGTTTTCCAAGAAAGCCTCAGATTTGATCTGTGATGGCCTGTGCATTCCTAATGCCTGTACTCCAAGGAAATGTACCCCTGATACTGATGAACTGTGTAGATCCAAAGTGAACTAGGCATTCTCCTGAAAGGTGACATATATTATATTTGGGCAAAGAGGAGTTTCATGAATAATCTTTAGAGACAGCTGTGTTATGTTTTATGGTTTCTCTGGTAGTTACAGAAATGCAGATAAAAGACTTTACATTTCTCCAGCTTATTATTCTGATTGCATGTCCAGCCACTGATTTTTGGATAAACAGGATCACAGTAGAAAAAAATGCATGGGGCTGTACAACCTTCACTCCTTGACCTTCCCAGGACTGAATCTGCAGTTTCCTTAGTGCCACCATGAAGTATCTACAGCAGGTTAATCAGAGATTTGTCACAGCCAGGATCCTGTAAAGCGGGCATGGGAGCCAGGAAACAAGTCTGCCTCTGAACTTGCTCCATCTCTTATTCTCTCCCCTAGCTCTTAGAAAGAGCTCCACTGGCTTCACCCTCCTGTCAGGGAGCTGTAGAGGGGGAAAAGGTCCCTCCTGAGCCTCCTTTTCTCCAGGCTGAGCCACCCCAGCTCCCTCAGCTGCTCCTCCTCAGAACTGTGCTCCAGACTCTTCCCCAGCTTCACTGCCCTTCTCCAGCACCTCAGAGTCTTTTTTGTCCTGAGGGGCTCAAACTGAACACAGAGCTCGAGGTGTGGCCTCACCAGTGCCCAGTGCAGGGGGTGATCACTGCCCTGCTCCTGCTGGCCACATTATGTGCTGTTTATTCTAAAAAGAGAGGGAGGAAGGCATTCTTTGCCTCATTAGTGCTGCAGGATGTCGTATACAAGCATAATTACACTCTGCAAAAAGGCCAGGAGACCACACAGGAAGGGTATTGAAGAACTGGAAAGGGCACAGGAGACACTGAGCATGACAAAAATTGAAAGTTGCTATTTGTGGACAAAATACTGGCTGCTTCTTTTGTTTTTCGATTTTTTTTTTTGAGAAGAGAGAAGCAAGGGCAACTAAAAGGTGTGAACAATTTAATGGGTATCAAAAGGTAGTAACAAAACTCATTCAGACCATTGCAGGCTGACTGACAGGTGAGTTGATAATAAACTCGGAGAAAGCATCACTAATGCAGAGTGTTCTGATCTGGAGCAGGAAAATGCTTTTTGTAGCATGGGGTCTCCACCATCAGTGTCCTATCTTTGCTCTTGCCTCCACAGGCTGAATTGCATTGTGACTTCTGCATTTCAGGAATGTGACTCCTGTCCTTGACCTCCTCTGCAGATAAATACAATAAATACAGTGCCCTCCACTGCTGAGTGCTTTGGGAAGAATGTCAGCCACACAAGAGAGGGGAGATAAAGCAAAGACAGGTGAGGATGTTTTTCATCTGCTCTTTTTCTGAACCATCCTGCTTGACTTTGCCTACAAGACTTTGGGCAGTGGGGTCAGGAGGAGCAGGCCAGGGGGTACCTGGTGCCTCTGGGGTGGCACAGGAGAGCAAAGGGGCTGTGACATCAGGCTGCCACTCGGGGAAGTGGCATTTTGGGTACCCCTGCTGGCACAGAGCCTGGAGGGGAGGCACAGCAGGCTCTCAGCACATACAGGAGCAGGCTCCAGCCACAGCAGGGGAGTGGGAGAACAAACAATCCCCAGGAAAGGGGTGCTGCTGAGTTACCCCAGGGCCTGGCTCTGCAGATGGCTTTTGGCAGCAGGGCTCTCCCAGGGGGCAGGCTCTGGATCAGGAGTTTCAGAGGGTGGGTGGCTGTGCACAGCTCTGCTGGGACCTGGCCTGGGCTGGCAATGCTGCACAGGTGAGCTGCTCCACAGGCAGGAGCCAGGCTGGGCTGCCTGCCTCAGCCTGGGCAACAGCAGTGACAAAACACAAGCCCACCAGAGTGCATCCTGAAATGGACTTCTTTTGCTGGCAAGGCAAGAACAAATGGTGGTGATTCTGTGGCTCCTGCCTCAGGCACAGCTGGGGGCACTGCTGAAATGATCTGCTTTCAGGCCAGGCTGTGACAGGAGCTGGGCTGGCTGGTTCTGCAATGTGGGAATTGCCTTGTCCCACCTGCCAGCCTCAAAGTCAAGCTTTCTGAGCACCAATAAAATGGGATATTGCACACACACACAACTCCTTTCAGCTGTGACTGATATTTAGCAGAGGGAATATTCAAAACATTGCTCCCTCCAATACAGAATGGCTGTCGGGTGTTACCAGACCATGTCAAATGACATCTGAGTGGAATTTTATCAGCAACAAACAAGAAACAAAGGAAGAAGGGAGGATTAAAAAATTCCTTTATATTTTTTAAATCTATACTATGATTTGTTATGTATATATATATATATATACACACACACACATAGATTTTTAAATTACTGTTGGAATGTGAGAAACAGAGAAAAAGAGCAGAGAGTGTAATGTTTCTTGTTACAGAATGGAATGTTAGGGTGTCAAACACCAGTTAGGGACTTGTTGGGGAGCAGGAAGATGGTACTTTACACATCTTACTGAGGTCAGTGCAAATTCTCCACTACTTTCCTCAACAGGGGATCAAAGGTTTGATGGGATCTAGAAATACAAGGAGGTTAAAACGTGGCAGGTGTAGGTAACCTCATGTACACAGACCTTTGCCTCAGAAAGCAGAATGTTCTTGCAAATCTGACATAATCCAGTTCCTTGATTTCCTCAGTGACATTTCTGCAGGCTCATGCACAGAAGGACAGGGAAATGGAGATTTATGACAGCTATTCCTAGCAAAGGTCATTTCTTGATTGGTGAACAAGCTGTCCTTAGTCACGCTGATGACGAGGCGTTGAAGGATAAGGGAGAGGCTGGAGAGCTTTAAAGCTTGACAGGGAATAACAGAAATGCAGCATAGATCATCTCTCCACTTGGGCCAGGAAGCTTGAATTCTTCCACCATCAGTCAAAGCCAGGGAGCAGGGGGCAAAATCCAGAAAAAAAAAATACACAGGGATTCCTGTGGAGATTGCGAGGGAGTCTGAGTGTCGAGGTAGCAAGGGGCAAAGAGAAGCCACAGAGCATGAGTTTTTGGATAGTAAGGGTGAAACCAGCTGCTTATGAAGAACAGAGTCAGGGTGCTCTGGGGCCTCCCTGGTCAGCCCCACCAACTTCCCAGCTTGAGCAGCTCTCAGCATCCTGTCCCAGCCACTTCCAGGACAACACAGACGGTACACAAACAAAATACACACAAAATATACACGAAATATACACAAACACATTTCCTCAGCTGTCCTTCCATAGGCAAGCAAGGCAGCAGGAAGAAAAATACGTGTAAGTATCAGTGCTTCTTGAATGTTACTGTCTGTATACAGTTGTATACTACATACATATGTGTATGTATAATGTATGTGTTTGTAGAGTTAGAATATATATTAGTTTTAGTAGTAAGCTGACAATATGGGGATAAGGGGTGGAATGTCCTGGGGTGACTTTATGATGCTTGTTATCCCCATTTGTCTGTGTAGCTCGTATCATTTAAATAAATTGTGTCATACACATTAAATAATAAAATGGTACCTACCTATTCATCACATGACTGTTCTTCCTGCTTGCAGGAGAGATTTGACACTGTACATAAAAAAAAGCACCATTTTTTTATTGTAATCAGAAGGACCCTTCTGGGAGTCACACAAGAGTTGTTCGCTCAGCTACTGACCTTAAAAGAGAGCACTGGGTTACCTTGGTGTAACCAGCTTTGCTTGTTTTCAAGCTTTTAATATTGGACTAAGTAAAAATGTGACCATTTCCCCACAGCCTGGGTTTGAGTTGGGTCATTGTCACAAACCAGGCTCGTGGCCAGCAGGACCAGGCAAGAGATGTTTGCACTATGGAAATGAAGTCAACACAGGGGCTCCTTGCTGAACTGAGTGCTCTGACCCAAGCTTTGGGGATCTTCATCCATGCCCTTTCTAATCCCTTTTTGCCATTTATTGGTTCCTCTGGGCTGTGAGCTGCCAGCAGAAGTCACAAGAGCTTTTTTGAGTTGGTCTGGTGTAAGATTCAGTGCAGTAACCTGAGAATGCTGTGGTGGCCTCTGCAGCTGAAGATCTCACCCTTCCTCCCACAGTAATTCCTCTCACCCTTGGAAATCTCCTAAGGCTTTCCCCCAAATCACAAGAACTGAGGATGGCTGCTCTTAAAATCTGTAAAATAGATAATTTGTAGGATAATTGCCTGTGTTGTATTTCTCCCCACACAACAAAGGCCAAAGCAGCCTTAACGCCGTGTACCTCCCAGCCTGGTGTAACTTGAACCCAAAAGGTATGAAAGAAAGAAATGGAAAATGTTAATAAATAATGATGTTTGAAACACAAGTCTGAACAAACCAGCAGACCTTCTGTGTTTATTCCACCGGACAGAAAATGTCTGTATCAGTTTGAGGAAAGTAAGGTTTTGGTCATAGGTATGGCTTAGGGATTAGCCTGGGTGCTGCAGGTTATTCAGGAGATAAACCAGAGAAGCTCACAGATTAACTTTTGGTAATATACTCAGAATAAAGACAACTTTTGAACTAAAATCAGCACAACTTGCTATTTCTCTGGTATGAAGACCCAAGGATCTCCTCAGGGCCACTGGAATTTTAAATTGCCTTGCTCGATCCACTCCACAGCTGCCTCGAACTTAACCCCACCCGTACGGGTGTGCAGAGGGCAGCGAGAACCGGGAAAAGGCAGCGTTTAACCGCGGATTAATGCTGGAACGCCGCACCGAGGGTTCACACCTGGGTTCCACCACCTCCTTGAGGGCACTGCGGTGCAGGAGAAGCGTTCTGCTGTGGGGCATTCATTCCCAGCGGCCCGGCACAGCGAGCACCGCTCCCACCGCTCCCACCCCCGACCCGCCGGGCTGCGGCTCCCCGGTTAGACCGCCAAGGGAACATCGTGCTGCCCGCGGTGCTCCATCCCCAGCTCCGGAGCCCCCGAAGCCCCGGGCCCTGCGCGGCAGCACGGCGCTCGGGCCTGCCGTCCGACCGCCCCCTCCTCAGGGCGGGCCCAGCGCGGGGACTGTCCCTCGCCGCGCTTCCTCCTCGCCTCCATCTCCGGCTCGCTCCTTTCACCGCACGGGAGGCATCGCTGCCTCCCTCCCCGGCTCCCTCCGTCCCTTCCCGTCCCTCCCGCCGCTCCCGGCCCCGGG
>VXAX01006324.1:61980-82155 GCA_013399835.1 Leptocoma aspasia | reverse complement strand
GGCCGGGCGCGGGGCTGACACGGGCTGCCGAGCCGAGCGGGGCGCTCCCCGCCCCGGGGCTCCCTGGGGACCCGCTCTCCCGGGGCCATCCCGCTTCAGGTAGCCTCCTCGCCAGCTTTGATGCCATCCTAGCCTGACTTCTCGCCAGCTGCGGCCAGCTTGTGCTTCCCTGTATTGCTAATGAAGAGGCTTTTCCCCCCGCGCCCGGCGCAGATGCCGCTTTCCTTTCGAGGGAGGAGACCCGCCTGGGGTGCTCCTCTCGCTTCCTGATGCTCATGGCTCGGAGCAGGATGGAGAGACAGCTCCATTTCAGTGTGATGCAGCGAGGAAGATGGGGAATCCTGGGTAGCCAGGACTCGGGAAATGCCCCTTCCTCTCTCGCCCTCCTCCTCCTCACCCGGGCACGGGCGTTTGTGCGGCAGCGCTCCCTTTCTGTCCTCTTGGCTGATCCTGCTCTTTGGACGGAGGAATGGGAGCGGGAGGTGTGTTAGAGGAAACAACTGTTACACCTTTTGTCATCAAGACAAAGAACTTGGTGTGGCCGTGTCCCTCCCTGCGGGTGCTCGGTGGCAGCACCCCGGAGATGCTTCCCGAGGATTCCCCGGGAATGCCCCGAGCTGCCCTTGCTCTGTCCTCCTCGCCAATTACCGTGTCGCTGGTGATAGGATGTGTTGAGACGTTTCCGAACGGTCTGGTGGTTTGAATTCCTGAAATTGCTGCAGTGTTTTTATTTGTTTGCTTATTTCATTTGTGCTGGGGGGGTGTGTGTGGGTGACAGCAGGCAGGGGCTGTGTTCCTGTGGTCACTTGCAGTTGTTTGAAATGTACCACACCACGTGCAGCTGCAGCGCTTAGTGAGAAGTGTATTGACCAGTGCCATCTCTCCCTGTCTTATTTGTCTTCCAGTCCTGCAGTCTTCCCTTCATCTACTGTGTGAAGAACGATGATTCCATGAGAGAACTTCCTTTCCATTACCTGTCTCCTGCTCCTGCATGCTGCTCCTGGCCTGTGACGAGCCGTTCTGCCAGACTGGGATTTACCCTGAGGAGGGGAGAGGCAGAATATGAATTGTAGACATCCCACCAAGTTTCTCACACACTCTTTTTACCGTGTCTGTATATAAATCTGCTAGGATCAAGCACACACGCTCTTTGAACCCTCCACTGGTGTTCACACAGTTGCTGCTGTGTGAGAGGACTGCTATTTCTCACCATCATGGCTTCAGTTTGGAAAAGACTGCAGCGTGTTGGGAAACATGCATCCAAGTTCCAGTTTGTGGCCTCTTACCAGGAACTGATGGTTGAGTGCACCAAAAAATGGTAAGAAGCAGCTGGTGTTGATGTAAAAGATGGTGGAGTAAGTTGCTGAAATAGGAAGGATGTTGCTCACTGTGCAGTGAGTGCATTGCTCTTGCAGCCCCTTACCTTCCCTTGAAGGTAAGCTCTTAAGCTCTGCATGAGCTGCTTGTCTTTGTCAGTGAGTGCTGGCTTTGCTGCATGGTTACCCTGGACCTGCTGGATTTGTTCTGTACTATTGATTTTCTAGGCTGGCATTGGTTTTACCTGGCAGAGGAGGGTAGCTTTGTTAGCTCTGTGACTTGGTGTGCTTTTGGTTGTCACTTTTGGGTTTTTAGCGGGCCTTTTTAGTTTGGTTTTTTTTTTATTTTTTAATATTTCCCATGAGCTGTTTTCCAACTGGCAGTTCAACTTGGTGATGCTGAGGGTTATCTACTGACACTTGTGCTGTCTGACAGAGATCAGTCCTGGACATGGTGGTCATATATGGGTTGGATGCCCATTTTCATTTTTGACTTCCTTACCTGGGGAGGTCATGTTTCTCCTCCTTCTTTTCCATTTTTCCTCCCCATCTTTTAACAGGAAGGGGCAAGAGGCAGGTCTTTGGGAGTTGCCTTAAGGTGTCTGTTTAGTCAGACAGGAATTTTGTGCAGTGGTGGTCCAGCTGGATGGCTTTGGAGCTGGCTAGACAGCAGTTAATGGTGTGAGTCTGGCACATCATCTTTCCTGTGCAAAATGAGCTTAAAGAAATCTGCTGGGCAGGACTGGAGGCAGCTTTTAAATAGTCAGGAGAAGATCTCTGTTATATAAATACTTAACTGCTGTTTTATATGTTTGGAATATTGATATTACTGCCATAATTCCTCACATTAGTGGGAGCATGTAGTGTCAGGGGATGAAGAAAATACTTTCCAGGCCTCGTGGACTGAGATGTTCAAATTGCCTTGTTATAAACTGCAGCCTCCTTTCTAATACTTGGCCTTCCTTCTTGTTGGCAGGTTTGGCACTTGCATTGGCTGCTTTCACTGGTTATGAGTAATTGCCTCTACAAATTTAAATTCTATCTCTTGGAGTAGGGAAATCTCTGACAAATAGGCTGGAAGGCTGCACACTGCTCTGTCTTAAAGGAGCACTGTCAGGTTAAACGTTTTGGATTTTTTTTAGCAAGTTGTCTTCATGCCTGGAATGTTTAGGAAACAGAATTTTTCTGGAAGTTCAACTTGCTTTTTCACAGAGTAAACTACAAATGCCAACATTGTGCAAGTTGAAAGAGGCTGTCCTGATTATCTGGTGGCATCTGCTGTCCCAAAGAGGCCAAGGAGTTTTCCACAGTAATTTTAGTTGATCAGGTTTATGTCAGCAGTTGGGTTTATTACTTATTATGTTCTGTTTGCATTAACGAGGCTGTTTTAGGTTTCATTTTTATTTTGATTCACTCGTTGCTGAGAATTTGCAGAATGCTTCAGCACTAAAGTATAAATCCTGCAGGGGAATGTTTGCCTGGAATTTCAGCTAACCTTTCCTTGGTTTAAGAAAAAGTTATACACAAAAGTTCTCCTGTTAAGTATCTTATTATTTTAGAAACAGCTTATTGGTTAATCATAACTGAGAGTGCCCACCTGCAAGAATGTCTGTGTGGGAGGTAGTGAGAGAGCCATTCAAAACCTCAGATAGGCAACTAATTTTTTGCAAAAAGGTCGTCCTTCTGAGCCTTCATTTTACATTCTTGAGTTTAAATATAGGCAAGATCAGTGCTTGTGTTGGTTATTACAAAGGAACAGTATGGTGGTGAAATGTGGATGAATTCTAGGAAAAATCACAATAGGGAAAAACATAACTCATAAAGTCCTTTGACTGTAAGCTTTTTTTTTTTCCTGCTTCCTGTTATTTCGAGAACCTTACCAAAAATGTTCTTTAAGCATGCAACCTAAGACATTATATTTGTGCTGGAAATCAAACTTCTATAGAAACTAAGGGTTAAATATTTATGTATTTTGAGAGCCTTTAAGTGTTTCTGTAGCTTTGGAGGAGATGAAGTTTCTGTGCATGCCAACAGCATCACTGCTTCATCTGTTTCTAAGTCTTGCCTCTGAGTTTGGCCCATGTGAGAACAAAACACAAGAAATGAACTCCATATGCTGTTCTTGCTGAAAGCACTCAATATATATTAAGTGTCAGTGCTGTAGCCTGTAGTTTGTTTGATTGAAATGCAGTAAGCAGTAAGTTATTTTAATGTACTGGCATTTTAACAATGCAGTGTTTCTGGAGGAAAAGAATGCTCCATTCATATTTTAGAGTAAATGACAACACAGTCATAAGCACAGTGGAACTGGGAAGTGTCTGTGAGCAAGGATTGTGCTTGACCAAAACAGGCTGTGTGCCTCTTCGGGAACTGCTGTCTTCTGTTGGGTTTGCATTTGTCTGACTCTTCAGAAAACAACTTGTGTGCTAGAATATTTCTGTACTGATTGTGGATGCTTGGTGAATTTGCAAGGTTAGGTGAATTTCTGGTTGGCTTTAATAGTCAGTTTCCTCTGGACTTGTATTGATTGGAGGTTTTTTTTTTTTTAACTTAGTGTTTAAAATAGCTCCTGCTTTTTTTTTTTTTGCTGGCATTCTCCTGGCACTGTGAGAAGTTCCCACTGCTGTGGTGTTGCTGCTTCACTTTTTTAAGGGATTATCTCTAGGTGCAGCAGCATTTGGCCAATTTGGGCTGGAACATTTCCTTGCTTTTTCTCCTGTTTATAATTTCTGATTCTTGTCCCTACTAGTGGTGACAGACAGCCACTCTGAAAGGATTGCTTTTCATTGGTGGTGTGTTTGGGGGAGATAGGTTGTGATGGATTGTCCAGTGTTGTCACTGTTGCTTATTTTTCAGATAATTAACAGGACTGCGTCACTTCTGTGGCATTTTGGCAGCTCCCACTGACCCAGACCTAATTATTGTGGCTGCTCAGTACCTTTGAAAAATTGAACAGTTGGTTTATTTAGAACCTTTCATTAAAAATAAATAAATAAACAGATGTAGTCTTGGTCTTTAATATGGATTAGTGACTCCTGCTACTGCAAAAACATAGTACTTTGCATTAATCATATAAGCAGTTGATTTTTTTTTTTGAAAGGTGCTTGCTTGGAAGTGCTGGAGTGTGTCATCCATTTACCCTTGGACTAAGCTGGGGCAGCTCAGGATTTTCCACAGAGCCTCAGCAGTGAGCTGCAGCCCTGGCCTGAAGGGACCACGTGTGTTGCAAGAACATATTATGAGTTTCTCTGTATGCAAGCCTGCAGAAAAATCTTCCCATGGGAAAGCATTCTTTTTACTGTCTTTACTCTGTATAAGTTTCTGTAAACAAAATCTCTAGTGTGTGTTTCAAAGACGTTTTAGATTTCTCTGCCTGTCTCCTAGTATAGGGAGATGAGAGTTTACTCTCTTTCAACCTATGAGGTAAAAAACTGTTATCTCTCTAATACTGTAAACATTCTAGCATTCTAGTACAGAACATAAAAGAGTAAAGATCTGAGCTCTATACCTAGGCACGTTATAGCCCAAATCCTTTGAACTACAGAGTCATTTTAATAAATCACACTTAACCTTCCTATATTATTGTCAAGACCACGTGTGGTACCAGGCAGTTAATTCAGTGCTCATCCTCAGAGCAGAGTGGTTGAATAAAACCAGAAATCAGTCTCACTCACCTTGCTGAGGCTCCTGCAGGAGCAGCTGAATTCCCTGCTCTGTGCTGGGGGCAGAGGGCTGCTGTGGGGCAGCAGCATCCCTGGCAGCTGGAATGCTGTCACTTGTGCAGGGGACCTGAGCATTGCTGTCAGGCCTGTTTGGGATGCCTTTGGGTTTGCTGGCAGTTTGGAGAAGCCCAGGTCTCCTGTTGATCCTGGTTCAAGCAGCCAGCCCTGCAGGAATCTCTTGTGGGGCTGGGGGTGCCCAGCTGCTGGAGGCCTCTGGCCAGGCATAGGAGTCAAGCTTGTCCAAGATCCAGGCTCAGCAGAGGAGGAAACTTCTCCCTGGGACCAGAGATCAGTTCCAGTACTTGTCCAAGATCCAGGCTCAGCAGAGGAGGAAACTTCTCCCTGGGACCAGAGATCAGTTCCAGTACTTGTCCAAGATCCAGGCTCAGCAGAGGAGGAAACTTCTCCCTGGGACCAGAGATCAGTTCCAGTACTTGTCCAAGATCCAGGCTCAGCAGAGGAGGAAACTTCTCCCTGGGACCAGAGATCAGTTCCAGTACTTGTCCAAGATCCAGGCTCAGCAGAGGAGGAAACTTCTCCCTGGGACCAGAGATCAGTTCCAGTACTTGGACCTGCAGCTCTTTTAGCAGTTTTTCAGAGCTGCTGAAACATCTGCTGCTGAGCACCTGAGCTCTTTAGGGTGGCTTTTTTCTCTCTTTCCTTACTGTTGTGTGCTATCTCACAAGTCAAGGACTCAGTAGAGGCTTCAAATGTAATATTGACTGGTTTCCACAGAGAATGGCTGAACTTACACAGTTCAGGTTCCCAAGTTGTTCTTTGGATGCTTTTATGAGCAAGAAAGCTGCTTACCTGAACATGGGTGCTGACTGCTTACAAAGGTTGGAAAAGAGTGAACATAGAGGCTTTTATGCAGGATTTGTGTTTAGGAGTTGCTTTAGAGATAAAGAAATATGTTATTTTTGTATAATGTTTGTAATGTCTGTCATCTCTTACATGAACTGCTCTGCTTTTAAATCCTTCTTAAAAATACAGTGAGCTATGATGTTTAAAAGGGTTAAAGTTTTCATATGTTCAGAAGCTTTAACTGAAGACAGGCTTCATGTCCATGAGGCAAGTTGCCTATTTTTATATCTATTAGGTATGGTCTGAAGTAGATTCTCTCTCTTTCTCTCTTCAAATACACATATTTCTCTTTTGGAAATGAAATAAGGCTTAATCTCTTTTTTTTTTTTTTTTTCCCCAAAAGGCTTTAGCCATCTGTTTTCCTCTTCTATTGTAGTTTCATAACTGGATGCTGCAGGAATCTCAAGATTTGGCATGCATTGTGCACGGGAGAGAAATGAGCTTTTTGAGATTCCACGCTCACACTGATCTGCTTGCTGCTTTCCAGCAAACCCTTCAGTGCTGAAGGCCACCGAAAGAACTGGGCTTAAAAATCCTTGTTTGCCTGCACAAGGTCAGGCTGTCCCATTGCTCAGTCAATTTTCTTGGTTGGAGGGGATTTCATGAGTACCTAAGTACATTTGACTGTAAAGGATGATCACATTGAATCTCTTTGAATTAGTTTTGCTGTGCACTGTGCTGTTGTGTGGTGGGCTTGCTCTGCAGAGTTTTTTGATCAGGTTGGGGTGTTGGTGATGCAGGTGTAGTGTAGCGTGTGTAACTTGTGCAAGGAAAGCACCATGCAATTTCTCCTGTGTTTTATCTTCTGTTCTTCTCAATGAAATTGTACTCTGTCCTTATAGTTTTTATTGAGTTCTAATTCCACGCTAAATAATCTCCATTTGCAAATGCACTTCAGCATTTTCTTTGCCATTCATTTCTGGTTTTGACTGAGGATTTTTTGAAGGCTTAAATTGTGTGTCAAACATACTCTTTCCAAATAATCACCACCAGCTGCCTTACAGCTGTCTTCCCCCTTTCTTTCTGCAGTCAATTAAAACACATTTACTGTCCACACACAAAAGCAATTCTCCTCTGTCACTTCGGGTCTCTCTTCTTTGTATCAAAAAGAAACTCCTTCATTGCAGAGACCTAGATTTGCTGCTCTGGACTCTGCCTGACTTCTGTCAGGAGGTTGTCTGTGAATCCCATCTCCTTAATGCCAGCTGCTTTCCTTCCCTGCCTTGCCAAGCTCCCCTCCTAACCCACTTTACAGCCTCAGATCTGTTCCATGGACCACAAATTAGGGATTTCTCATCAAACTTGCTGGCTGCCTATTGGCAGCAAAGAAATTTCAGTAGGAAAGGTACAGGTGTTTGTGAAGTCTTCCTTGCTGATGACTTTTTAGGTTGTCAGTGCTGCACATTTACACCCATTTTCTATTTGCAGCAAAGTTTTAAGGGTGCTTGTGACTGTGTCCAGTTTCTAAAAGAATGCATTGATAGATGCAGGCACAAAGTTTAGTATCTGTAGGCTAGAAAGATTTGGCATAAATACTTGTTCTGAATTTTGTTTGTCTCTGAAAGACACATTTCTTTTCAGCAATTCCTTGTTTCCTGTCCTAGCAGTAACAAAAATAGTTAGCAAAAGCAGAAAATGTTGGATTATATCCAGATAAATTTCATTTTGCATTAGAATTTCAATTTCATTTCAATAAACAAATTTCATTTTAGTGGTTAGTTAGAGTGGGGAAGATGTCTCCTTGAATGAATAAAATACACTAACTTATGTTCTAACATAGCTTTACTTTCTGAGAGAGAAACTGTGTGTTTGTGTAACTTCCTCACAGAGCTTTTGGAACAAATAAAACCTTGCTCTGTTCCTGCAGGCACTGTGGTGCACACATGCAGTAAGAACAGTAAAGTGTGCTGTTCATTGGAACCTAGGGGACTTGAACTCCAATAAAATTTCAATTTTTTTTTTTTTAGGGTTGGGTCCTTGTGAATATTCTTTTCAGCTCTTTGTGCTACGAGGTGAAATAAAATGAAATATTATGACATTGTGTAGGGCTCATATGAGCTGAGTCTGCCATCTCTCAGGCTGTGTAGTGCCAGTCTGTTCTTCAATTAGTTTTTAATTGGTTGGAGAGAGCTGAAGTCCCTTTCACAGCTTAGTGTGAATAAGGAGAGGAGGAGGAGGAGGCTGGTAGGGTTGACTAAATCTGAGGAAACTACTCTTATAAAACAAACCCTTCAGCTAGGGTAGTAAAAGCATTCTGCCTGGGTGGCTTTCTGAGAATATGGGGGGGTGTGTGTGTTTATTTACTTGTAAAAGCTTTCCCAGTTTACTCTGAGGAGAGTGTGTGAAGTGTGTGTTTGTTTCCCTTGCCCCTCCGTCTCCTTTCACTCCTTGGGCCAGGAGCTGGCCCTTGTTTGCTACCTTGGGGACACTCCTTGAGCTGCCCTCTGCACAAAGTCTGTCTTGTGCGTCCTGGAGTGGACTCTGGAGCACAGGACCTGTGCAGATGAACTTTTGTTCCTTATTTGAAGGTACGCGCAGAGCAGCGGGGCAAATAAAGCTGTCCTTGTTTTCTTCCTCTTGTCCTTGTTTGAGAAATGTCTTTGTGCAGCAGGCAGTTTCTGTGAGTGCACCAGAGCCTCTCATCTGGAAGCTGTGTGTTTTGGCACTCGAGGTATAGGGTAGCTGTGGCTTTTGGCACCTGGGGAGGCGTTGCAGGGGTTTGGGAAGTGCGGGCAAAGCACGAGCTAAAATTAGCAGAACCATAACTTACATTGCTGTTGTCTAAGGCTCTGACTCACGAGGTTCTGTGGATTCGGGAGGGGGGCAGGATGTCACTGTCCCTGAGCAGCAGAGCAGGGTGACAGGGAGGCTGTGAGGGGTGGTAGCATTAAGTGCCATCACTTCAGCTCCCCTTTGTGAGGCCAGCGTGAGCCACAGCAGGCACACCTCCCTTCCGCTGCCCCGATGCACTGGGGAGGAAAATCTGCCAGAGCACTGAGATGAGCCACAGCTGCAGGCTGTGCATCTCAGAGTGCTCCAGCTAAACCACCCAGATCCTGAGTCAGTGCCCTGTGCTGTCACTGTGGGGCTGCAAAGTGCACAGGCTTTTGAGATGAATCACAAGTGCATGCCCTCCTGAGCTACAGCTTCTAGCTGCCTGCAAACCTGCAAAGATGAGCGGTGCACAAGTAATTCTCATTTGCCTGTTGAGTTTCTCTTTGTAGTGGAGAGTCACTACTGGGGGTTTTTGTTTCTAATGTATTATTAAAGGAGACTTTCTTGAGGATTACTCCAAAGCTATGGCCAGGCTCTGCAGCTGCCTAACTGTCTGCAGCTGCTGAGCTGCAGTTTCTGTGGCTCTGTGTATTTATTTTAGCACAAACTGGTTTGGGGTTTTATTTCATGTGCACGCTCCTGCAGTCGTTCTGTGGGCTTTGTTTTGGGTGAGCTGCTGGATCAGCTTAGCAGCACACAGGCAGCTCTGACCTTTCATTTCTAATGGATCTGTTTTGAAAAATGGCTTCGGTGCTGACCAAACATCACAGGGGCAGAATAATTTCTAGTTCCAGGAACAACTGAATTGGAGCAATCCAGGGTATTTTAAGACTCTCTCCTACCACATCAGTTTTGGCTCCTGTGTTAGTGCTGCTCCTTTCCTGTGTGAGAGCACCTGTAATGAGCAGTCACCCTTCATGTTCAGAGATTTCTCACCCAAGAAGTGCTGTTTGCTCCCTTGGTGCTGCAGTGTTGGATTTAGGTTTTTTTTACTCAAGAGATGGGGTAACTGAGAGGCGTTTTAAAAACATTTTATTCTATTTTCAGTTTCATATGAAGGGTGAGACAATACAGATGTTACAATTCACTCCATCACAATCAGAAGTTAACTATTTCTTAATTACAAGACACTGTAAGCGTTTCTTGGCTTATCAGCTTTTTGCTACACCATGTTGTAGATGCTTTAAAGCCAATCGTCTAAAACTACCCCTTGTGGGTGCTCTTACAATGTATCTTTTACAGTTCTATTTTTTAAAAGTATTTAGCCTTATTTGTAAGGCCATCCTTTGAAACCTTTTTCTAGCTCTATTTGTCTCAACGGTATCTGTCTTACTCCGCAGCATTTCTAAGTCAGCATTTCTTATCTCAAAATTTGCGTACAGATGCGTGCTGTGTGAGCCTTCTCTCAAGCCCTAAAAGCTCTGCAGAGATGTGTTTGGCACTCTGCAGGACAGGCTGGGGCTGCTGGCTGGGTGGCACTGCCCGCTGCAGTGGCAGATGTGGCTCCTGCTGGGAGTGTGCATTCATCTGCTCCTGTTGGGGACAAGCCCTGTCCCCTTTCACCTGGGCCAGAAGACATTCCCTAAGCCAGCTCTTCCATGTGTTGCTGTCCTGACGTTTCTTGAGGCTGATGCAGTGGTGCCTCTGCTTTTACCTCTGGTGTCATAAACTGACTTTCCCCTCCCAGCTGTGCCTGGGAAGAGTATTTGCACAGCCAGTACTGTTAATGCCAAAATCTGTGTTGAATGGAGTAACTGGAGAATCTGGATCATTGAATCCAGTTGGCAGCACTTTGTACTCTGCCACTCAGCAAGTACTGTGAATTTCTTTGACAATTTCCTTGACTTTCGGTGTCTGCTCCTTGAGTAAACTCTGAATCCCTTTGTTTATGTCAGTACACAGGAAGAGATTTAAAAGAACAAAAAAGAGCTGTCAGAATTTCTCTTTCGCAGCAAAGATCTAACTCAGAGCTGTAAATTTCCAAACCAACCTGTTGCTGATTTATCTTTGGTTTATTAGCAGAGGATTGAACCTTGGCAGCTCCTGGTGGCACCTGATGTGGTTACAGCTCTGGAGTTACAGCTCTGGCCGTGCTGGCAGCTGGGCAGATCTGTTTGGCTGTGTCTTCTAGCTGTACCTGTCTCATCAGTTGTGTCTCTTGGGAAACTGATTTAGTGGTTTGCCATTTCCTGTAGGTAACTTGAGCAATAGTTGTATAGAGCTGTGAAAAAATTCAAGAGAACAAGGTTTTTTAAACTTGTTTTTCCCTTCAAGAGCAGATACAGTGCTTGGTATAAGTGTCTCTTGAGTGAGTGAATTCCCCTGCATTCCTTCATCTTTGACACGTTGGAAAATTTTAAGAATGAGAAAGGCCTGACCCATTTTTTACCACTTCCTCTCATACCACAAAAATTGAAAGAATTTATAACAGCATTACTTGGTTTTGGGGCACATTTAGGATGGCTTTTGTTTACTGTGAACACTTTTTGAAAGATACTTTTTAAAAATACAGTGGTGTTTTCACACCCCCACCCCTTTTTGGGATTTGTGCATGTGGAAAAGGGAATCATGGGTTGTAAGCTCTGCTTTTATTTTTTATTTTGTTTGTTGGTGGGTTTTTTGTCTTTACTGCTAAAATGGTTTACTTTCTTCCCTGTAGATGACTACTCTGAGCTCCAGTGTCTACATGTCTGCTCAAGATACTGGGACAGACAGTCTTAAAGCAGTAAAGGAATTCCTTTTCCATAGGTTCCTTTTTTTCCCCTATACTAAATGGGATTTTATTTTTTAAAATTTTTAGCTGAAGACTCACCAAGAGTAGTCTAACACCCTGAATTCTCAAATTCTCATAATTCTCATAGCCACTGATGTAATCAAGGGATGTTTTGCTGGAGGATTGAGAGTGTGTGATCACCCATGGTGCTGGAATTATAAATGTGTGCTGCTCGAGGCATGCTGCTGTCTTCAGTCTGTGCCTGTAACACTGTCCTGTTGACTGGGGGGGTGGGAAAAAGCAACTTTTCCTTCCTGCCCCCACACATCCTTGCCAGGCATGCAGCCCTGTTGTGGCTGATGGGTCCACGCTCTCAGTGGTTATGACAAATTTTTCTGCTGTGTTGTTGGTTTGGAACCTTGGGCCTCTCCCTTATTTTTAGCTTTGCTTCACAGAGGGAAAGTTGGTGGTTTTTTTTGTGATGTTAAAACACGCCAGAGTTTTCTGTCTGGCCAGCAAATTCAGCGTTGGATGGGAAAGCTTCAGCAGGCAATTTCAGCTAAGGTTTGCAGGGTTGGAAATTCAGCTGTTATTTCCATGGGTTGTGTGACAAAGGGCCTCTGGATAGAAGAGAGGAGTCTTGGTCAGACCCTGTGGCTGCAGGTAAAAATCCAGTACCTTCACCTTTTATCTGCCCAGCCTGTGCCTGGAGCTGGGGTTTGTGTCACTCTGTGCTTCCCATGGCCATTTGTGCAGTGTATTTTTGGAGCAGGGAGCTGCTAGATCCATTTCTGTGTTTCTCTGCTCCCCATCTGTTCCTGGAGCTCCCTCCTGCTCTAGCTGCCTGGGGAGAAGCTGTGTTGCAAGGGAAAGTGGCAGTAAAACCAGATATTATCTGCATTTTCAGTGTGAGGGTTATCCAGTCCCTGACCCATCAGCAGGCACTTCAGTATTGCTGGTAGTGGCTAATACTGCAGTACAGTGACAGGTGACAGTGCTGTCCCTTGTCTCCTTTCCTGTTGCCCTACTGGAAACAGGAATATGGACATTTTTCCTCATAGATTCTTGTTGTCTAATAAAGCATTTACAATACACAAAGCCCACTTCCTCCTGGGGGAAAAAATGCTGACTTCAGTAAATAAATTTATTTCAGACCAGCTTGTTCTTAGGGAACTAGATCATGTGCTGCAGGGGGAAGAATACTACTACTGCTTTTAGCAACAGCTGTTAAAAGGAGGATGCTTACTTGACTTGCAGTTAATGGTAAAGTCAACGAGCTGTAATTTAGAAAAAAAAAATAATCTTGAGCTATTCTTGACTATAGGAAGACTGCAATTTATCCTGATTTTTTTGCCTTCACCTCACTGTGAGAACTGTCAGTACCTCTTTTGGGTGACCCCATTAAGACCTAGAGAAGCAGAAACCTGCTGCCTTGTTAACCTCACAGAACAAGTGTTCTGCCCTCATCTTCCTCCTGTGCTGTGCCACAGATGGCCTTAGAGAAGCCTTGGTAGGTCTTCTGTGGGGTTGGTTTCTTCTTTGAAGCCTTTTAAAATGGTCAGCCTTGCAGCTTTTTTGTGGGATGTTCACCTGTCTTGTTTCAGCATTAGGGATGGAGGCTTTTCTCCCTGTTTGAGTGTCTTCTGGTCTGTGTGTACAGGGTGAACCAGGCAGATCCTGATGGGTTTGGGGTACAGAAACAGAGACTTCAATGTGAGCCACCAGTGTGTGAAGCAGAAATAATTATTTCAGAGAACAGCCACGGAGCCTTCTTGTGTTTCTGCCAAAATCATCTCTGATCAGCTTGGGTTTTCTTGGTGGCATCTTAACTCCTTATACTGACCATGCCTTCCAGCAAAGAAGTCAAGTTGGGGAGATGTTTCTGGAAGCTGGTAACACATGACAAAGAAATGTCACCTGTGCATAATAAGTACAGATCTATAGTTCAAGATGTGTATGTCTGTGTATAAAATCAATGTGTGTAATGGAACTGTCTCAAGGGGGTGGAAAGCCTGGATGCTGATGGTGGATAGCAAAAGGACTGGCTGCTGCTAGTAAGGGACAAATTTTGTCCACCCTTGGTTACTCTGGGAGGTTTCCAGCTGGGCTGTGGTGCACATGGGCTGAGCAGGGCCAGAAATTTTGCTTTCCTTACAACCTCAAGCCTTCTTGCTGGTAAATTAAGTAACTTTGAAATAGTGAAGCTTTTTATGTTACTGAAATACTCAAAATTGTAGCAGGCCCCCAGGCTTTTGTTCTTCCATTGAATACAATCTCCATAATCAGCTGTAATCAGATTTTTGTGTTTTATTCAGGCAGATGTTTGCTGACCCAGGCCATGGAAAATTCTTCTGACAAAGTGTGCCCTCTTGAAAATGGGAACTCAGTGTGTCACGTTGAGCTTTCAGGCTTGATTTTGCTGAGCAAGCAGTGTGCACATGTGTGTGCTTGGACCTGGTCTGCAGCTCCACTGTTGTACAGTGCCTGAGCAACCACAGATGCCACACAACCCCTGTCCTTCCTTTGCCAAACAGATAGGAGTGTTTCGCTTCCATAGTCCATGGTAATCACACTTCTTTCAGAAACTGTTTTAAAAGGGAGGTTCCATCTTCTCTTGGTGAATGGTAATTAGGATTTCACCTCTTTCTGAGCGAGTTGTGATAGTAACAATCATACAGTGAACGAAGGAATCTAAATTTAAAGTGTTCCGGGAATTCTTTTCTGTGCTGAATGAAAACAAACTCCTTTATTTAAATATTTCTACCTTTAAGGCACAAGTAGAGAAAGTCTGGCTATTGATATGATACTAAAAAATTCTGAGTATTCTTTTTATAACATTTTCTAAGACTTATAGCTTTGCAAATAAAACTGTGGTATGTGTCAGGCCTTCCCCCCATGCAGTTTCACTCAGTTCAATTGATGTTTCAATACCTTCAGGCTGATAGATCATTTTATTGTCATCACACTGTATTTTCTTCACTCTGTCTGTGTAAATGGTTTCCCATACTGGTGCCATGTTCCAGTTTCCAGGTGGCTGGTGTGAAAAGGGGAGGAATAATGCAGCGTACACAACATCCACGTGGGCTGTGGGAATTTAATTTTTTTCTATCCCAGTGCAAGTTCCCAGTCACAGCCAAGAAATTGCAAACAGTGTTCTCTGTCTCTCTTCAGATGCAGCCAGAAGCAGCAGAATGATTTTTGAGAATACTGAATCTAGAAGAGCTTGCAAAGCTATACAGGCTTACAGTTACTGAAAGTGGTAGGAAAAGTTATTCTTGTTCCTTGTGTAAATAGTTCTGTGTCAGTCAGTTTAGCACCTTCCTTTGTTCAGAGCAGATTTGATACTTTTTGAGCATTTTTTTCTATTTAGGTATTTTTTTACTTGGAGGGTGGAATAAAGTCTTTGCTTCTCCTTCTCCTGCAGTGTGGTCTAATGGTGGAAACCAAAGTCAGAAAACCCTGCTTCTGCATTAGGCTTCCTTTCAACTTCCCTTGTAACTGTGCAGAAAAGGCATATTTTCTATCACTCCCTAATTTGCACAAATCATCTTTCATCAACTTTCCTGCATTTTACATTCATGGTTGCTTATGAGCAGGATTTATGTCTCCTGTTAAAGGCCAGATGGTAGCAGCTCTCTGTTCAGTGGTGATGGTGTAAAAGTACAAAATGCCACTTTGCTGTGTGGAAATAAAGTGCTAATGATTTCTCTGTGCAAAAATTCTGCAGCCACACAGCTCCATTACTGATCCAGTCTTACAAGACTGCTGTGTGATAGAGAAAAATGATCCTGTTTTATGTCTCTGAAACTGAGATACAGAGAAATTGTTCAGAAGGTGCAAGAAACTTTGTCTGTACTGACAGGAATTGTGTGAGTGCAGATTTATGATAGCAAGGTGCTACATAACTAAAGAAAAACCTGAAAGTTATGCTTTACAAACTTTAAAGAGTGGCCCCTCCCTTTATCTTTTTTCAATATGAATCATGTTAATAATGAGCTTTTTTACAAGTGTGTTTGGTCAGAGTGGAAACTGTTGTAGATTATAGTATTGAGGTAGAGCAGGACCAGTGAAGCAGAATATGAGAAAAATGGGACAGATAACCAGTGATCATTGATCTACAGTTACTGCTTTTTGGAAGGTTTTTGTTGTGGGGAAGGTTTTTTGTTTGTTTTCTATTTGCTTTTCAAATTACACATCCAAGGAGGGATGTGTAATTAAGAATATGTATACACACTGTCTGGATTAGAATTGCTGATCTTTTTTTTTTCCCTCTCTACATTGCTGTAGAATTTATTCTGTAATTTATTTTCTGCTTGGACTTTGCATTATAGTTTTTTCTTTCAAATCACAACCATAAAATTGGTCCCAAAATGTGATGCTTGTGGAAGAGAGAATGTGAATATCATGGGGGTGGGGGGAGAGAGACATTTTATTTCCTACCATTAAAAAAACGCCAAGAAATCTATGCAGTGTGTTTGTTGCTATTATTTTACTTGTTTGTTGCTCCAGCATATCTGTCCTGTGACTTACTGTAGGAAGAGATAGGGTAGCACATGAGACATTTGAAATATTTATGAGGCTAAACTGCCAGGATGGCTCTGAGTTTGGTCAGACACAGACTATATTTTTGCCTCCTGACTCTCTTGAGAGAGAAGCAAACCCTCATCACCATTCAGAATCACCAGTCTGGTTGGTGGCTGGTTCTTGAAGACCAGGACTGTGCAGAAATCAAATACTTCAAAGGCAGAAGAATAACACAGGTGCTTGTTGTATGTCTGGTGCTGTTAATAATGTGATGAAGCTGGCCTTGTGTTCATCTTTATTTTCCTGGTTTGTTCCTCTTTGACTGAACTCCTTTTTCTTTGCTTTGTTAGCTTTCTTTGCATTGTTTCAGCAATGTGATGTTGCAAAAGCCAATGTCTGGCTCTGGTTTACACTTGGACTTCATTTTCTCCAAAACACTTATTTCCAGTGGCTTTGAATTTTGAGGGTTTCAGTGGCCCAAACCATCTTTGCCCATTAGCTGCGTTGAAGTGAGTGAGCAAATTCACACCTCATTTGGTGCTATATTGCTTGTCTGGCTGCAGAACAAACAAACACAAACCCTGGATGTGTCAAAACTTACTTGTTTATTACTCCAGCATATCTGTCCTGTGACTTACTGTAGGAAGAGATAGGGTAGCACATGAGACATTTGAAATATTTATGAGGCTAAACTGCCTTACAAATAAGACTAGATACTTTGAAGAAATAGAACTATGAAAGATGCATTGTAATAGAACCCACGAGGGGTAATTTTAGATAATTGGCTTTAAGGCATCTAGAGAATGATGTGGCAAAAAGCTGACAGGCCAAGAAATGCTTATAATGTTTTGTAATTAGGGAATAGTTGGCTTCTGATTGTGATGGCGTGGATTATAACATCTGTATTGTCTCACCCTTCACATGAGACTGAAAATGGAATAAAAAGTTTTAATTCACCTCTCAGTTACCCCATCTCTGAGTCAAAAAAGAGCTAAATCCAACACTGACCATTGGCTGAACAGCCAGAGCAAGGAGAAAAAAGCAAGGAGAAAAAAGCAAGGAGAAATAAAGCAAGGAGAAATAAACCTCCTGACCTTCCTGCAGTGGAAGGGACTAAAGGCTTTGGCTGCCAGGTCTCCTGTCTGCCTCTGTCTGGGTTTTGTCCAGCTGAAGCTGCAGTGCTGAGCACAGAAGTTTCACATCTTCAGATGGATGGTTTTGGGGAAGGAAAGTGGCTGAGAAGCTGCAGGGGTGTAGTGGTTTTGGTTCGTTAATTCTTGAGATTTTGTGAATTTTGAGATTTTTTTTGGTTAACGTACAAATGAGTGTGGTGGGTTCAGTGTTGGCTAATTACTAATTACTTACTTTTTGTTGTGAAGTAGGATTAGGAGAAAGGTAAAGTAGGTTCAAAACTTTAAAAGGGTATAAAGAAAAATTTATTAATAGTAACTGAAAGAAAGAGTAATAAAAATTAGAACAAAACTTTCAGGACACTTCTCCTCTCCCTACAACCTATTCTTTCTTACCGATAACGTAAAGAAATCAAACTTAAAATTTTAGTTAGTTTATTACCTCTAAAATAGTCTTTCTTCAGGTCACTTAGGGAGAGAAGTCTCTCTTGTTAATGTTATGGAGACTTCTCTACAGGATGGGTGAAACAGCAAGAACTGGCTGTGCCAGTGCCCATCTGTCACAGCTGGAGGGACAAGGCTGAGATAACAGAGCTAAGGCTGAGATAACAGATAGAGCTGAGATAAATGTTCTCTATAAGGTCTTGTCCATGCTCAGAAAGTGGAAGAGTTAAGGAGAGCTGACTTAAGGCATGAAGTGCATAAATAAAGCCTTGCTGAATACAAGAGATACTATCGTGGTTTATACATTGAAGAAAAGACTCTTGACGACAATATCAGAAGGCTAAATATGATTTATTAAAATGACTCCGTAATTCTAGTATTTTTCTATGTCTGCTCAGCAGAGAGCATTCTCCATGCTCCTGCTGCTGCTTCGTTTAGGGAATGTCCCGAATGCTTACAATATCACAAAGATTACAGTTTTTCAGCTCTTTCTCTCACTCTCAAGGAGGAGAGCCGAGGAATCCTAAAATGTCCTTGAAGAACATCAGATATTTTGTTTACAGAAAGCTTATACAGAGTAAAAGACAGCAAAAGTATGTTCTCCCATGGGAAACTGATCAGAAGGCTTACACACAGAGAAACTTATAATATGTTCCTAGCAACAAGATACATACTCAATTCAAGAGGTTTGGTAGCCTTAATTTTCCTGAGAAGCTCTCGTGGTGCTGCAGTGGGGGTGAGCACACAGTGCTGGAGCCTGGCCTTCCATCTGAATGCTCCAGAAGGAACTATGTCAAAATTCTGCAGGCTTCAACTTTGGAGGCTTGTTTGTTTTAAAGATGAAAAGTGCATTTTGTGTGAAACACGCTGAAATATGTGGAAAATCTTACTTTGCAGAATCCAAGGAGTTTGTGTGCCCACGCATGGCTATTGTCTGTGTTGATGATTCTGCACATAGCTGGTTTTCCCCCCAGTGCTCTGTGTGAACTCTGCACAGCTAAAATTGATTCTCATTCCCTTGATGGTTAGTTTGCAGAGTGGATTTTATTCATTTGGCTTCTTTGACCTTAACTAGACAAATGTATTAAAATTCCTATTTGAAACGGAATAATTTACAGCAACTTATCATAATTTCATTTACTGTAATACCCTTCTAAAAGCTTGATATGAAAATTTTTCCTCCTGTTTATCCTCACTTAGTACCAGATTCTGCAGCCCCTAATCTGGTAGGAGGTGTGTGCCTTTCACTGTAAGGACACTGTTCCTCACTTGGCACAACAAGGTGTTGCAGTAGGTTTGAAAGGCTTTGTCTTTTACTTGCAGTGGATGGCTCTCATCCCTTTGCCAGATTAAAAGTATATTTTCCTCCAGAAACCAATCTAGCTTCCCTTTTTATTCACCTTTCTGCTTCCGAGGGGAACTGCTTTACACACCAGACACATTTGTATTTACAGATAAAAAATTTTTGAATTAGAGTAAAACTGAAATCTAAGGTGAGACAAAATACTTAATCTTTTAAGCTGTATGCACTGTGGGATAGAGTGGCTCTGTCTCTTTATCCCTTTGCCTCATTTAATGGTGCAAGACTGGAATCCAGCCTGCAAGGCATCAAATCCACATAATGAAAAATCTGGCCAGCACCCAGGCATTTTCTGTGGCTGAAGATGTTGCTTTACAACTGCCACCCCATGGTGCAGCCCTTCAGCTGTGTAAAGAAGCCAGCAGACTAAAACACAACCAGGCACTTCAGAGTAGCATGGAAAAGGTACAGGTTCTGTCTGTTCGAAGCTGAGATGAAACACCAACCATGACAGCACAAAAGGAAGAGAGAAGGCAGCACAGTAACCAAGGTAGTGGCTGGCTTTGGTCTCAGTCTCCAGTTAAAAATGTGACTTTGAAGGAGTTGATGTTTGTGGCTGTGTGTCTTCGTCGGGAATATAAGTAAGGACAGGACACTGTGGTTTTTTTAACAGCTTAAATCTCAACAATTCTGTGTATAAAGGACCTTGAGGAGTGTCCTGGTGGTTGTTAGGAACCAGAGTGGGTGCAGCCTGATGTACTGAAAAAAATGTGAAGGACCACTGCTCAGTTCCTTCTGTAGGGATGCTGGGACAAAGAACTTGCCAGGCTCTGTTGGTGGGAGTGCCTGGCTTGAGTGAAAGATAGCTGCAACAGAAAAATATTTTATAGGAAGATTATTTTAAAAAATACCAGCAGAAAAGCCTGTCTGGCTGAAAGGTACTATTTCTTTGTGTGTTTTCAGCAGCAGCATGAATTCAGCTATAATGTAGGTTTGATTTTTTAACTGAAAACCATGCTTAAAGCAGTCAGAATAAGTATATTCTTACTTCTCCAGTTTAGCTGATCTTGCATTGAATAGTTAAAATCCAGTTCAAATTGCAAATCCATTGAAATTACAAGCAGCAGTTATTGGCAAAATCTGTCTAGGTCCTTAATTGTTACTGTTCTTAGGGGGTTTTTGGATCTTGAAACAGCAATGTTGCATCAATTGTATTTGCAAAGTATGAAGTTTGTATTTCAAAAACTTTCCAGTTTTTAAAAGAGGTAAGTTTGGGGTTTTTTGTTTGTTTAAATGTCAAAACAGAAATAGAGGCCTTTCAGTTAGGTTAGGGGTTTTTTTCTTTTATTTTTTCTTTTTTTTTTTTTTTTTTTTTTTTTTTTTTTAT
>VXAX01006324.1:0-61896 GCA_013399835.1 Leptocoma aspasia | reverse complement strand
TTTTTTTTCTTAGCCAATACTTGCTGCTGGATATAAGCCATGGGTGTTACTTGCAGGGCATTAATTGAAAGGCTTGGTCAGTTTTAACTTCCTAAAAATGATACAGATTTTTAGACTTTAGGTGTACAAAGAACTGTTGAGCTGTAAATGGAAATAATCTGTTTTTGAGATTGACTTCTGTAATCAGAAGTGGCAACTTTTGTTTCAGGAGGCAGCTTGGAAGCAGTGTAACAACTTAATTAAACAGCTTGAGCTAGAAGAGGAACGATTCTAATTTTGCAATCTTTGGAGCAGTTATTTAGCTGCAAATACTGATTGAATAATTTTATTTATGTCCATACCTCCCTCTTAAACCAGCTCTTGGAAGGTCACCAACATGAAATGGGGCAACTCATGGGAAATGATCATGGCAGTTTCCAGTTCTCTAGAAACCACATACAGAAATTTTGTAAATCTAGTAATTTTTTCATTAACGTGCAAGAAAATCATAGCTTTGATGTTGACAACCATCTACATATAGCTACTGCTGTTAAATTTGCCACATTGGCTCATTCTCAATTTTTACATTTTGACAGTCTCACTAAGCTTGGAGAGGATGAGGTCAGTTGAGGCTCTGGGTTGTGGGTTTTGTTGGTTTTTTTTTTGTTTTGCTTGGTGTGTAAATGGTGTGACTTGCTTGTTGTTTTGCTTGGTGTGACTTCGGTAAATGTGGAAAATTTGGGAGCCAAACTCTATGAACTGGTACCAATCCACCCATGCTGCCCACTCAGAAGCTTTTTGTATGTTCACAATTTCTGTGTGTCTTCAAATGGTAGAAGTTGCTTTGTGTAATCTAAAACATGCTTTTAAGTAATAAAAACAAACAAAACCCTGGTGCTGTTGGTTTGGGAGGGAGCTTTAAAAGACACATGGCGCCAGATTCTTCTGCTCCTGCTTTTGCAGAGCTGTAATCTTCTTTGGGATGTGTCCATAGGTAGCAAGCAGAGGAGGAGGATGGAGGCATTAATGCGCTGTAGCTTCTGAAACTTGCTTTGTCCAAGTCCTAAAGTGGACACTGGAATTTCTGTGGAGCAGGAGTATAAACCTTTGTGTCTGTGTGTAAATGTCCAACTTACTCAGGCAGTAAGAACAGCAAAGATCATCCTTCTCTTTAGTTACTCATGGTAGGCTATGCAGAGTTTCGTAAATATTTTAAACAAATTGGAGAAGGAAGTGTCTGTTGTGAATAGTTGATGTTCCTGAAACTGTGGTTTTGGTGCAAGATACAATTTTCTGTTCTGCAGGAATGACAGAAAAATAATTTCTAATCTCTGGTTTTTGCAGACTGGAAACCAGTAAAGCCTTCTGTTTGAATGCTATTTGACACAGAAATAAATTATGCAAAAGGGAATAGGGTATGTTTAAAACTGTGTGCCAAAAAGTCTCTTGCATACTTTTTAGTACAAAAAAGTATCATTTATGTGGGCATTTTTGATGGGCTGAAACTATGTTTCAGGCAGCATTTGTCAGTCAAAGAGTTTGATTTTAGTTATTTTTTAAATACTTTTTATCATGAGAACTCACCTAACAGTTATACTTTAGTGCTTCAAAATAAGAAGGGACCACACTCAATTGGACATCCTCAGTAGTGCACGTACTTTATTGTACAGAGATTCGTTTTGTTCTGTGTTGGCACACAGCTTGTGGTGATTGGGAGTGGGGTGTGGCTGAGCCTCATCCCTGATGGGCTACAGGTGATTAACATTGAAGGTAATGAGCCATGGGGGGCTGAGGGGCACTGCCCAATCACAGAGGGAGCAGAGGGCACACAGGTGCAGGGCATGATGAGGATGAAGGGTATAAAAGGTTGGGCTGAGGAGCAGTAAAGAGCAGGCACTTCTGAAGAGGTGTTGTTCTGTGTGGCTTGGAGCTTTCTGAAATTGTGTGGTGCTGCTCTGCGTATCCACTGCAACAGGTCTGTGAGCACAGGTATGAGTAGGACTAAAATCAAAGGGGGGGTGTTGGGAAAGGTGAAATAGGAAAGCCTTACAAATATGACTGTTTAGACTTTGAGAATATGGAACATGTAAGTGAAATAGAATTGAAAGCAAGTTTCCATGTCTGAGATGCTGAGCCTCTGTTACTGAACAACAGAGGAACAATGGTGTGGCCAGCTGAAGGTAATCCCCTTTTGATTAAACAATGCCCTTCTCCTCACCAAGAGCCCAAGGGTCAGAGCAGACCCTCCCAGCTTGGCAAGAGGGGTACAAAGACCCCCCCTAGGGTTCCAAATATAACATAGTATGGTAATGTAGTGATTCTTATAGGCTATATGTAAATGCTATAGGATTTGTGTCTTGTACTAGATTGGTTAGTGTAAATTAGAACATTCAGTGTAGAAGAAGATTTAATGCATTGTAATGGGAACTTTGCTCTTTTTGCTCTTACCTCTTACTTTCTTGCTCTCTTACTCTTGCTTTTACTCTTGCTCTTACTCTTCCTCTATCTCTGGGTCCTGCTCTGGGCTGTGACTGGCAGCTCTCAGCAGGGCCCCTATACCCACTGTGTCCTATGAAATAAACTGCATGCTCCCAGATCAGCATTGACTCCAGAGATCTCTCCTCTCCATCTGTCCCATCACTGACCATCCACATTGCGACAGGGGGGCTGATGTTGCTCACTGTCTGTCTTGGAGTTTTCTGGATGCTGTATAGTCAGTGAGGACAGGAGATGGAATTTGAATTCAGGATTCCTTGCTCAGTTTGCTGAAGCTGTTTCTGGATTCTCGTTGCTGGTGTGTTTTATTGTCCTGTGGCATGATGAGCCTGGAGAGGGGAGGTGGAATTCGAATTCAGGATTCCTTGCTCAGTTTGCTGAAGCTGTTTCTGGATTCTCGTTGCTGGTGTGTTTTATTGTCCTGTGGCATGATGAGCCTGGAGAGGGGAGGTGGAATTCGAATTCAGGATTCCTTGCTCAGTTTGCTGAAGCTGTTTCTGGATTCTCGTTGCTGGTGTGTTTTGTTGTCCTGTGGCACAGTGACCCTGGAGAGGGGAGATGATGCTGGCCAGTGGAGGTGCTGGGGGTGCACTGGGCTTCCAGAGCAGGGAGATGTCGGGCTCTTCACCTTCTCAGAGCAGCTTTGAGATGCACTGCTGTGCCTGAGGTGGACTAGCGGGTGTTTTCCTGGCTGTTTTGTGTTTATTCACGTGGCAGCTGTCAGCAGGGTTCACAGCAGGTCAGGCTCTGGCAGACTGTGCAGGCAGGTTTGTGTAGTTCCTCCTCCTGCTCTGCTCAGAGGGAGCAACCTACCGACTTGAAACAGAAACTTTTTTTTTTTGTTGTTTTAAAAAAACGTTTGGGGTTTTTTTTTTTTAATTGGTAAAATGTAGACTGTAAGTATTCTGGTGAAAGAGCATAAAAAGGAAAATCAGGCATCTGAAAAAAGATCTGGCTCATCTTGCAGCTCCTTCCTGTGAACTTTCCACTGTGGAGCAGCATTTTCCATTCAAGGTTTGTCTGAATGGCTCTGTCAGCCTGTGCTCCTCCCTGCCAGTCAGCCTGAATGGAACTGACTACTCAGGGTGGTGGTACAAGCAAGCTTTCCTCAAGCAGCTCCTGGCTTTTTTAGACATCGTTTTGTCAGGAAAATTAATCCACAAACATCAGAGGTTTATGTCCAAAAAGGAGACAGAGTCCTTTTACTTTATTCAAATAAAGGGAGAGGCCATGGGGCATTCACCTGGGGTCTCTCCAATTTTTGGAGGACCCAGCGTCCTTTTTATCCCAAATTTCCTCCTTTTTATCCCAAATTTTCTCTCTCTTTCCCCATTGGCTGAGGTACTTGAGAGTTACAGACTGGTACCTGAGATTCCCCTCTAATGTATAACCCTCCTTTTTCATTTTTAATTCTCATGGGATTTTAGGGGTTTTCCCCATTGTTTCTTCCATCTTTCAATATCCAATTTCATTTCTCAGCAAACCTACAGTTTGTTGTAAAGGCAAATATCTTTTTTTTTTTCCCCCCATTCATCAATCAGTGGAATCTTTCCCATTGTTTGTTTTATCTCTCAGTGCTGGTTTTATCCACCAGCAGACCATAGCTTATTTGTAAAGACAAATCCATCATTCCTCTCAGTTTGGTGTAGAGCTTTGGGTGGTGTTTGTGAGCTCTGGTGTGGTAGGCTGTGTGGGGTAAACACGTGAGCATTGCTGGAGTAAATGTCTGCCCAGGGGAAGTGTCTGTGATTATGCAAAAGTGAGATGAGGAACCCACGTTGCCCTTCCTGTGACAGAAAGCTAAATTGGCCCATGTTGCAAGAACTTATTATAAGCTTCTTTGTGTGTAGGTCTGCAGATGAATTTTCCTATGGGAGAACAGCTTTTTGCTGTCTTTTTACTCTAGATAAGTTTTCTATAAACAAAATCTCTGTGGTGTTCTTCAAAGATGTTTTTAGATTCTTCTCTTTGTCTCCTAGCAATGGGAGATATGAGTTCTATTTCAACCTATGGGGAGAGACTGTTATCTCTGATATTGTAAGCATTCTAAGATTCTGCTACAGGGCAGTGAAGAAGAAGCATCTGAGCTCTGTACCTGAGCACATTATAGCCCAAATCCTCTGATTATAGGGTCACTTTAATAAATCATATTAACCTTCTGAAATTATTGTCAAGAGTCCTTTTTCAATGCATAAACCACAACAATCAACAATAGGCCCAGGCAAAAAAAGTTTCCACATGGAGAGCAGCTGGGTGGGACCTAAAACTCAGGGACTAGTCAAGGAATCTTTGTGTTGCTACCAAAAAATGGTAAAGGACACAACTTCTGAAGGCTAGGGTCAGTTTGTGTATTCTGCAATGTAAAATTCTGTTGCAAAAAGCTTTAAGACAAAACTTTGCCAGATAGTTCTGCAGAGGTGGGTTTTTTTTTTCCCCTGCAATAACTCTTTGAAAAATGAAGTAAAATCTGCCCTCATCACTTTTTTCCTGAATAATAGATGAACTTGAGTTTTGTTTAATTCAGCTCATCCTGCAAACTTAATTTGTGTTTGGTTTGAGAAAACCAGGTAATCAGCAGAACCTACTACACATTCCACTCTCAGCTTTGCAAATAGATTCAGTAGGTCTGACTGCACTTGTAAAATAGGTCAGAGTGTCTTGCTTTCAGCCTATTTGTATAAACCAAGCAAAGCCAGACTAGAACTTCTCCTGAAAGGCAAAGCATAATCTTGAGATGTGGGTCTTGTAGAGGCCAGTCTGTTTAGCAGCAGATGTAGTAAAAAACCTGGAGTTCCCAGGGTGAATTCTGGTCTTTCAACAGGCTGGTGTAGTCTTGAAAAAAATCTGTAGAGACCTCTGGTGGGAAGAAATGGAGGAATTTTCTGTGTTAGAAAGTGAAGATGTAGAGGATCTCGGCTGTGGCATCCTCTTGCTTTCCCGGTGCTAATGATTTCTCTTTTGAAATTCCTCAGGCTTGCTAAAACTACTGAATGGTTTTAATGATGGAAGAACAAACTTAGCCTTATTTTAGGGGCTTGATGCATAATTCAGAATAAGTTGTATTGAGAGAATACTCCAGTAGTCTGACATAACTCTGTGGGATGGCACAGGCTTTACCCAGGAGTCTTTAACTTCCACCATGGAAGTTGAGGTGGGGAAGAAGAGCCCCTGAAATGCACAACTCTCGCTTCTAATGTGCTTCATCTTATAATTATCTCAGAGGGAGAATGTCCCTGCACTGTGTTTTATTCTCCTCTTAACGTCTCTGGCTTTTGCAGTCAGTGCTGTACCTGCACTCAGCAGAAATCTGGCAAATGCATCAATGCATGAGATCATTCCTGCACTGTCTCTGAGCCTCCTTAAAGCACTGGCAGTATTTGACTGCCCTTCCTGCATGCACTTGTGGGCAGCTGTGAAATTTCATTGATCCTGGCCAACAGGAAATTCTGGGGGGGAAAACCTCAGTACAAGGCTGTGGCCTGATTAGTTCCTTGGCTAATGGTAATGCACAGCAATAGTGCAGAAGAGTGCACTGCAAGGAGTGCTTTTCAGAGTAATTAGCTGTAAAATGAGGAAAAGCAACGTTCATACCAAGTTAATGGTGGTATAGAACCAACCACATTTATTTTTAAGAGGCCATTAGAGAGCCTTGCTGGTGTTTCTGCAGTTGTGTAGAAAACTGAGGGTTGGTCCCTAATGGAAATCGTGAATGCACAATGCAGAAGGGACAAAAGGTTATTTAAAAAAAAAATTCTTATCAGAAGTACTTTGACATTAGTCCTCAAGTAATTATTTTTATCCTTCAATAGGTGCATCTGCATGCTATTGTGCTAACACTGCTGCTTCTCTTATTAATTATACTCTTTTAAGCTTGCTTCACAAGAGTAATCTAGCAGCCTGTACTAATTAATGCAGTTCAAATCAAACATAGGAAAACTAAAACAGCTCAGCTGAAAAAGAAAGGAAAGGAGAGGGGAAGGCAAAACCCACCACTTAGGCAGTTTGATGCCAAACAAATGTGCAAGGCTGTACTGTGTGGGGTACATATAAAGAAGTTATCTTCTACATTTCAGGCATTTAACAATTACTGAGTGTTATGAAATGTAGTGGTATCTTGTTACTAAGAAATCCTGTTACCTGCTTTCCCACCCTTCACCAGAAGGTTGTTAAGCATTGGTCTTGCTATTGGCTTCAGTGGTCTGAATTAAAGTTAAGTAGTAAAAAACCTCAATTGCAAATTGCATTTGCAATTCTTTCCAGCAGCAGATTCTAACCCCAAGTCTTCTACAGCTTTTTGCCATTGAACAGTAAGTTTAGTGGAGAACTATGTCCTGGGTAATGTTATCAGCTCCTGCTAAGAGGTTTACAAAACAAGAGGTCACAGGAGACTGATACCTTTCATGTCCTCCTTTTGCAAGTGATGTTTGGAGAGCGCTGTAATCAAAATATTGTGCCAAACACTTCCTAGAATGGTCAGACCAACCCGCAGAAGACCTTGAATCTTGCACAACCTCCTTTCAATCAGTAAAATTTGTAGTGTATGAGGTGCTGATCAGATGAGTCTTTCCCAGTATGCAGAATGTTTTTGTTACATTATTTAATAGTTGTGGATATGGCAAAGTTTGATTCCAGTATTTATATTTTTTTAAATTGGTTGTTTCAATGGGAAAATGGAAGGTACCAGACTCATGGCTTCCATCTGATAGGAAAAGCAGGCTTGGTTTTGAATTACAAGTGTTTTATAAGTCTGTGGTTTGGATTTCATTTTAATTGTTTAGTATGCAGCGCAGAGATGAATCTCTTTTTCTGAGCCACAACCTTTGAAATCAATCTTCCCTGCTTCTTTGCTAAGTTTCACTTGTAAATAATAAAATCGGTTTACTACTATGAATTGCCTTTCTTCAGGAATGGGTTTTTTGTGAACCACACAATAATGAGTAAATACCAAGCACAGGTTTATGGTAAGTTTTATAAAATAGAATCTCTTGGATCCAAGCTGGGTCCTTCAGCCCCTGCCAGTGGATCCATGCCCTTCCCCATGGCAGTACCTGATGTCCCAGTGCTGGTGGCTTTGTGCTGCCTTGGTGGGAAAGGCACAGCACCCCCAAGGCAGTCCTGGCAGGTTCCAGTGCAGCATCAAACACTTTGCTGAAAGGGCAGTGGTGTTGAATTGATGGACTGATGCAGTTACTTAGTGGGGAAATGCAGTGTCCAGCTAAAACCCAGTTCTCTTCCCCTGCTCCAAATCCATTGTGTTAAGGCTAGAAGTGTGTTATTCCTTGCTTTAGGCGTACTGGCATTGCTGAAAAAGTGACTGACTAAAAGCTGCTGGGTTTAAAGAAATGAAAAATGTCATTTGTGCAGCACAGGAAATGATTTTTTTTTATTGCTGACCATTAGCATTTGTTCAGCTTGCATCATTGTGGCTTTTGTATTTGGAATGATATCCAAGTTCAATAAGTAAACTTCTAAAGGATACTAAAACTGGTCTCCAGACTGATTTTATTTGCTTTGATTATTGACTAATGAGCAGCTGAGGTTTATGATGTTAAAGGAGGGGAGAAATCTGAAGTAGGAAATACTACCTAATGCTTTCAATTAGCAACGTGCATTATGTGATATTGGCCATTTCCTAGCACTGAGATATCATTAATAACCTTGAATGCAAATGTGCTGGTTAATATATGAGCTGGGCCTTTTCTCCTAGAAGTATATTGCCATAGGAGAGCAACGAACAGATTGTGGGAGGAAAGGTTGCTCTTGGTTTTGTTAGTCAAACAGTTCTATAAAGATAGTTCAGAATTGTTGGATTTGTGACTTCCTTGAAGAAAATCCCTTAGAAGAACTGCTGTGCTTTTTGTTAGGTTTCAGTGAAACATGTGGTGTACAGGGAGGGGACACTTGTCCTTTGGGATATTTTCTTCCCTTCTCATCCCATTCCATTTTGCTATATTTTGTTTCTGTATTGTGATGACCTTTCTTTTTTTTTTTTTTTTTTTTTTTTATAATTCNTTTTTTTTTTTTTTGTAAAATACCTCTGTGTGTGGATTTCTGATACTTGAAGCTGAAGGAGCAAATTGTGCTCAGTACTTAAAATAAATATACTGGTGAGAGAAGTGAGGGGAGCAAACAGTTGCTCCTGCTCATCCATCAGCATGGCCTGGTCCTCTCAGCCTGAATTAAAACTTTAATTGGATTTTTCATGTTGATGCATCTCTGTATATTCCTGGCAGAGGGAGTTCTTCAGGACTGGGAAGTGCTGCTGGCATGGGTTTGGATTGCTTTGCTTAGGGGTGTGTTGTTTTTTCCCTGGTGGCACAAGCACAGTTCCTGTCAAAGTGAATGGGCTGGGGCTGGTGCAAGCCAAAGATGAGAACCCACCACCAAGTGAGCAAAGAGCTCTCAAGCCCACCAGGGTGACTTCATTCTGCAATTTAAATCACCTAAACAAGCCACAGGAGTGAATTTACAGTTTAAAATACAGCACATTATTTCACTTTCAATTAAAAAAAAAAAGCTTGTGTCCTCATTTCCTTTGCAGGATCTGTTTTAGCTCGGTTTTTTGGAAGAGCTTTAGTTCTGGTGGGGTTGAAATGTGAATCATGGCTGAGGTATTGTTTTTATTGTAATGTGCAGAAATGATCAACAGCTCAATGGAAAAGTATGTGTGAAAGGAAATATGGCCAGCACTTGAGTGCCTAAAATGATTATTAAACCAGTTGGGGTTTCATTTGAAAAGTTAGTTATTAAGCAGGTAGTCTGCCTGTGATGAAATAGCAGTGGGAACACTGCCTTTACTCAGAATATTTGTGTGGGGGATTTTGGGTGCATCTTTTAATCATTATTTGAATGTATTGTGTCTTGACTTTTTCTTGGTTACACCCATTTCCCCCCCCCCATGATTTGTTTTGCTGTTGGCTTTGGAAATGCAAGGATCCTTACACTGCTGTCTCAAAAATCTGAGCAGCAATTTTTGTTTTCCAGGCAGAGTTGCATGTGCAGGTTTAGTAGTTTTAAGTGGAGATGTGAACTCCATTGAAAATGATCTGTTGGTGGATTTGCAGCTGGGCTCCACGGTGGAATTCAGGTCAGAAAACAAAGCTGGAATGGTGTCAGGAGTGTGCACAAGAGGTCTGGGAGTGGGACCAGGAGTGTGCTCATCACCCAAAAGTGTTTCATGGGGGGAGGGTGGCAAGTCTGGAAGTGAAGTCAGCATCAAAAATCACTCAGACACAACTGTAAAACTAATAAGGTAGATATAATAGAGGTAAACTATTAACCAATAAATAACTCCTAAGAAATTGGAAGAGAAAATAATTTGCACTGGAAGGGTTGTTGGTTGAGGCTTCAATCTTCATTCGTTGCAAATACCAAATAAACAATTGCTTGGGAAAGCACCCTGATTTTCAGTATGTTGTCCTTTGGAGTATAAATTGAGGAAGTGCTGATTTACCTGTTGTTGTCCAAGGAGGTTTTGAGGAGTAATACAGGGCTTGATTCTCCTGTTCTTTGAGTTATTCAAGTAGAAAAATAATCCTTTGTGTAAGAAAAAGTGAAATTACCTTTCTTTGCTTTGCTTTCTTTGCTACTTAGAAGTAACTTTTCAATATATCTGCATAGAAATTCAAGCTAGAATTTGCATTCATGTTTATTTTGGGTACTGGAATGTTTCCAAGTTATCTTTATAGAGTCTGGATCCTGCTCTCTGCCCCATGAAAGAGTTTCTGCTCAGGTGTGCTGCTGGCTCTGGGGAAGTGTCCACAGGCAAGGAGAGCAGGAGGACAATGATGACATTACTGTGTGGACTGGAGGACAACCTGTCTCTATAAATACACATTATTTTTCCTGTTAAATGGCTGATGCTGAGAGTGGTTTTTAGAGGAGCTATTTTTAAGAGAGCATATTATCCACGAAGGATGTCATTACGTGTTGCAAGAGTTCTAATATAAAAATGTTTTCATATTGATCTTGTTGTATATTAAGCTGTTTTTTCCTTATCTTCAACAGGCAGCCAGATAAACTAGTGGTGGTTTGGACAAGAAGAAGCAGAAGAAAATCCTCTAAGGTTAGTTGATTCCTTAACAAGTCCCAACTTGAGTGACAAACAGGGTCAGTGGTTTGAGGGACTGTTTTTCTGAACTTGGGGAGCAGCCAAATAAATAAATACATGAGAAGTATTTTAGTTGTTGACTTTTCTTTTTAACTCAGTTTATCTATAAAGTTCAGAATAAACTGCTGTTGATGTCAGTGCTAATTTATGGGAACTCTTAACTCTGATTTCAGCTTTGGTTATTTGTTTAGCAGAAGTGTATCACTGTCAGTTCAACTCTGTTATTAATTGCTAGACCTAATTAGAAAGGGGAATAAGTTTCTTTACTAGAAGTGTATTAAAAAAAAACCTAATTAAAAAAAATAATAAAGAATCTGACATCCCTGCAATAGGCAGATAAAGCCTGAATAAGAGGCTACTCCACAACCTGAAATGCTACAAATAAAGAAGAATAAAAGCAGAGTCTTTCAGCCCAGCAGTGTGTCTTTGAAGTGAATATTTACATTTTACTTCTACAAACACTGTGGGCAAACCTGTGAATTTGTTTCCTGACTAATAACCTGGTAGCCTGAGGAATGGGAAGCTCTCAGTGAAGCCTCTCCAGTGTCTGGAGGCTGATAAAGTTTGTCTTTCATGGGGACAGGAGTGCATGGACACTGATAAAGTTTGTCTTTCATGGGGACAGGAGTGCAAGCTGTTTTCCTGCCTTCCCAGGAGCATCTCCTCTTCTCCTCTTTGAGATGACTTGGTCTTACTTGCTCATTTCCTTTCCATGCTGTGGCCTCTTAGCCTGGTTGGATTTATGGCAGATGATCTTTGTCAGAGAGGAAGTCTTGGAAATTATAGTAATTCTTTGACACTTCAGTTAAAAAAAAAATGGCCTAAGCTTATTTTTATTTTTTTGTATGTGTATTCATGTTACAACAAAATGATGTTTCAAAGAACTCTAATAGTGGAGAGAGGGCATCCATGACAGAGAAGCTACCTTGAAATGATTGTGTTGAAGAACTTAAATATTTAGAAAATGTGGTACACAGTTTTCTACTCTGCTCAGGAGAGACTTCAGGTTTACTTTTTTACTGGTACTCCTCTTTTTCTGACTTCTTCTTTCTGACTACCATGCATATTTGTTGTATTTTGTCTTTTAACTTGAAGTGTAAGCTATTCTAAGATGTTTTAGCTGAAGACTGGTTCCTGACCAAATTCTGCTTCAGGTATGCTGAAGCATCCAAAATTCTGCTTCAGGTTGTGAAAACCCAAAGATGTTAGCTGATGTTACAAGGGTGTGAACTCAGTCTGGTTCCTGTTCCATACTCTTCAGCAAAGCCAGTCAGACTGTTCCTGTTTCACTGAAGCATCAACTAACTCAAGTTCCTTGGAATTTATGGCAGTGTGTATCTAGGCAGTAAATTCTGATGTCAGCAGTTGGTGTCTGATGTGGCTCACCCTGTGATAATTACTCTGTATTAGTTTCATTTAATTTCTGTTGCACAGAGAGATAAAAGCTATATTAAACAGTAAATGCAGTGCCTACACAAGCTTTGTAGCTTGGTGAAAAACAAGGTATTTGTCCAAAAATGACTGCTTTGTTTGGGTTCAGAATGTGTTCAGAAACAGAAGCTGTAACAGAAGCCCAGCATGGCCTTGTGAAATGATGATTTTTATAGGATCCAAATGACAGCATTCCCTGAGGCAACAGGATTTTCTGGAATTAGCTCAGCCTTTTGGGCTTGAAGCTTTTTTCAGCTGGCCCATAAAGTTCCATGATATGTCCTCATTTTTGGTCATCAGGCAGTAGAAGCAACTCTTGGATAAATTGGCAGATTTAAACCTGAGACTCAGAAAAGTCTTTGGTTGACTAAGTTTAGTAAGATCCCACAAAAGTACTTTGGAAGAGGCTGAGTGGCCCTGAAACAGAGCATAGAGTTAATTTTAAAGCTTTGGTTGGTGTGGCTTGAGCTGTTTGGTCAAAAACTGAAGATCAATAAATGTTCTTGATATCTTAGTCATCCTGCCAGTAAAATACTTTATTCAACACACTTGTTTCATCTAATTGCTTTATTGGAAGCAAGTCAAATGAGTATTTCCTCTTATTTTATTTTTGGTGGACACTGGGTTCAGTGAGTACAAAGCATTAATAATTTTCTGTGTTTTTCAGCTTCTTGAGAGGGAGGAAGGGAGGGATGAGGTTTTATCTTACTGTAAAGATGTTGTCAAGACTTTTTTGGAAGTTATGTTTTCTGAACTTCTCAGATCATTAGGGTTAATGAGGGATATCACCAGCAGATAGTTCACAAACTCACAGACATGGCCTTTGGATGCTCTCCAGCAGCTCTGTGTCTCTTTTGTACTGGGAAAGTACAAGAGATGTATGAAGCAAAAATGTTGTGCAGCTGGAAGATGGAGCTCTGGGTGTGCACTGCTCTGACTGATATAATTTTAAAAGGCCATTGAGCTGAAAGCTCAGCTCCTGATGCTCTTTGAAGCCCTTGTTTTTGTGGCTTTCCATGAGTTTGATATGCCTCGTGCCCCATATACTCTCTTTCCAAATGAACTACAGTGGTCCCTTTATTAAAAGAAATAATGAGAGGCATCATGTGCAGGAGTCTGAATATTTTTCTTCTTACTGTGGGAAACATAGAGCTGTAGATATGTTTAAATACAGTAAGTTTCAAAGTGTTGCAAATGAGAAGCAAATACTCATTTTGAAAGAGCATATAAATAGCAGTCTGATGGGTGGATGGATAGAAGACCATAAATATATCCAGCAGTTACTGACCTTAATGCAGATTTAAGTTACTTACAGCTCTATTTTGGGACCTGCTCTCCATGGGCAAGTGTAATTTCAGTGTATTTCATGAGGTGTGGCAGGACAAGGTGTGGTTGGCCATCTCCATTATGTGTGCCAGGAGTTTACATAAAATTCTAGTTTGCAGTTTTGCTGTGCTTGGCAGAATTACTGTGCAGTCTTAGAACCAAAATGAGCTTTCAGCTTGGGGAGGGTGGGAGTCTCCTGTCTGGTGGTGCAAATCTTGTCTGTTTGCAGAGTCAGGTACAGTCTTCAAGCTTTATTTAGATGCTGCTCAGCATCCATGGTGTACAGAAAGTGCAGCTTGAAGCTGTGGACTTGTTTAACTCTTCTTCAATACCCTGGCACACTGGAAAGTTGCCTGCCCAGGTTTTGAGGACCTGGGCTTTTGGACCTGTCTCTTTTTTTTTTTTTTGAGTGGTGAGAGAATGTCTTTGTTCTAGTGTAGAGCAAGGGAAAAACGTGTTGAAAATACGTTTACCTTCATTTCACTGAGGTGCTCTCAAATTTCCAGGCTTTGAACTAAGAAATTTCAGTTTGAAAATAGATGCTGCCATGATGTCAAGGAGGTACTTTCTGATA
The DNA here is from genome assembly GCA_013399835.1 of Leptocoma aspasia. Classification (NCBI taxonomy): domain Eukaryota; kingdom Metazoa; phylum Chordata; class Aves; order Passeriformes; family Nectariniidae; genus Leptocoma; species Leptocoma aspasia. The sequence continues at coordinate 47,980 of VXAX01006324.1, read as the reverse complement.
TTCCTGTGAACATGCAGAGGCTTATGGTTGAATTATACACCTCTGAAGAATCAAATTTGCACTTGCTTCTGAGAGCCTGACAGAATTATTCTTCAAAGATTCTTTTTGTATCAAAGCCAAAAGAAGGTGCCTTGCCTGTGATTTCAGCACTTGCAGGATTATCAAAAACTGTTGAAGCACAAAGGAGAAGGAACAATGCTGAGAAGAGGGAAAGAACTTGAGCAGTGAGAACTGAGAGCCAAGAGAGGCAAAGGGGCAGGGAGTGCAAGGAGTCCCCTGTACACAGCAGCAGCCTGGCCAGCATTTTTCCAAGGTTCTGCCATCAATAAAGCAGCAGCTGGGTCACCTGTTCTGCTCTTGGTGGCAATCTCTTGCCTTTTGTGGCTGCTTTATTGCCAGTGCCAGCCCTGCCTGTCCCTGCCAGGCTGCAGTTCCAAAGGCATGCTGTGACCCTGGCATGCTGTGGTGACTGTCTGGGGCCAGCACAGTTCCACAGTGCCACTCCTGGGGCTTCACACAAGGTCATGCTGTGATTGTAATCCCTGGCTCTGAACTGGAGGTCATTAATGCTCTTCTTTTTTTTTTTTCTGGGAGTCCCATAAAGTTGACTTGTGGTGACATTGTGAGGTGGAGTGATGCTTGTCCCAGAAAACAATGAGAAAAAGAACTGTGTTCAGGTTTTTTTGGGGTTTTTTGGTTTGGGCTTTGATTTTTTTTTTAAATTTGGTTGGTTATTTTCCTTTTCTAATAAGAAACCCTATAGATGATGTGAGAAACTGATTGGAGAGATGGGAAAGAGGCTGTTTATCTGAGCATTATTTACTATGGATGGTGAATAAGGCAAGATTTGGTGAACCAAGTAGCATGAATCATGTATTTAATGCATGATGTGTTCACACACGATGTATGTCATGAATGTGGGTGTGAAATCAATTCTGGAGAGGTAGCCCAGTCCTAGAGAAGCTGTGGTGGGGATGAGTTTTGCTCATTCCCCTTTAAAAGCTCATTAGTTAGAGCTTGCCTCCTGGTTGTTGCTTTCAGTGACAGAAAACCATATATATCCCTGAATTCCCCAAGCTTGGCAGTCGTGCTGTGGCTTTGTAGCAGTAATACAGATGTGCACAGTGCCAGCTGTGACACGTGTGCATGCTGCTGAATTGGGGAATTCATGGGAAGACCTGTGGGAATCCTCTGGTTTCCTTGTCTGCTCCGAAGGGGCGCTGACAGCAGTGTGTTGATCAAAGGCTGCCTGGAGCTTCCAGGGCTTTCAGCTCCCTTCTTTGGCACGTGCTGGGCTTTTTGGACTGCATCCCAAGGCATGAGTGTGACTGGAGTGTTGTTCTGGTGCCCAGCTTTTTAACTGGTGTGCCCAGCACAGGGGTTTCGAGCTGATGGTGGGGGGGATGCAGGCTGCAGTCTGGAGGATGGTCTTTAATTAGTCTGCCTTTGTGGCACCGAGCTGCCTTACAGAAGAACAAGGAGCCATTCACAAAGTGCTGGTTTCCCCTGGTGTGAGGGAACTGGCAGCTTTTCCCAGTCCTTTTCCCAGTGGGTCCATTAACAGCCATATCCAGCCCTGGCTGTCTTGGATGGTGAATGACTTTGGTGCGATGCATCACACGGAGCAAATCCTGGATGTCCCGATGTTCCAAAGCCACCCTGCTGGCATGGAGGTACCAGATGAAGGATCTGGTGCTTAATGGCAGCTCTTCCTCTTGAGGTTTTTTTTTTTTTTTCCTTTTCTGCCTGTAACACTGAAGATGAGGGATTATCCTTACAAGCTGAGCTGCCCTGAGCACTACTGGAGCTAGCTGAGCTCCTGCTTGCTTCTTGTGCCCTGAACAGCCTGTCACACCAACAAGTAGCAGAGCTGGCCTGATCACAGGCAGCTGGCAAAAATTTTATAAGGAAAAGAAAATCAGCAGTTTGCTGGCTCGTAATAAAGCCACTCTTGTGGCTGCAGGTTAGGAATAATTGTAGGTCTGTTTCAGATGAGTTTTGCTTTTAAAACCCAATATTGACGGCTTGGCAATAAGAACATATTTTTTATTCATAAATATAAACTGTTCCATAATTTGTAGCAGGCTCAAAATATTATGGTCGGCTCTAGTATCTTACAGAAAAGTAACATGAAATTACCCTGCACAACAGGATGAGGCAAGGTGGAAGTGAGAAAAGCAGAAAAGAGAGGAAGCATCTGAAAGGGCAGGTTCCTGAAATAATGCACTATCAAGTCTGTCAGTCCAGCTGAAGCACAGCAAGGCAGCAGTGATGTTCACATCACGGGTGGTGGATTGCAGAGCTGGCTGCCTGCTTTGGAGCTGTTGTTTTAAAGAGAAAAAATGAATCTCAAAACTGGATAACCTGAAGTGCCCATGCAAGTCTGTAGGCTCATCTCTACAGCCATTCTTTAAGAGATTCCCTCCTGGCCCAGTCATCAGTTTTGTGCCAGAGCAGTGCTGTTGGACAATGTCATTCACAGCCCTGCTCTATTTATAGGGAATTTCAGCAGCTCCTCCTGTAGCTCCTGTTTCCAGATTTGAAAGAGCTTTCATGCCATGTTGTCTTCTCTCATTTTCTACTGGCAGAATAAAAAAAAGGAAGAGTTGCCTTTTGCTTTGAAATGCAGCAGAGCACTTCTGCTTCTCTTTCCATCCCCCAGATCTGGAGACAAGTCAGGCAGGGCTCAGGTGAGGCACCTGCTCCTGGAAGTCACTCCTGCTCACCTGCCCTGCCTTGACTTCCAGGACAATGGGACATGGCTGGTGAAGACCAGTAGCAAATGAGGAAAAAGTGGGTCTAAAGGCACAAGCATGGAAAATGGAGTTAGAGCAGAGGATGAGGGTGGGAATGTGCTGGGCAGATGCAGCACCTGAGCCCTGACAGGTGTCCTTGTCACCTGCAGCAGTGGCCTGATCCAGCTCCAAGTCAAGGCTTGTAATTTGGGAGTTGAAAAGGATTTTTGATATAGGTCAGATGTAACTTGAAGGAACTGCAGTGTAGAGGTGCCTGGCATGAGAAATGTTGCATTAGAATAACACTCTGCATCTTAATTTTAAATTACTGTCATTTGCTGGTCCTCTGTGTTTCTCTGGCTTTGCTTTCCCCTTTCCCTTTCTCCTTCCCAACAACTCAGTCCTTTTGATGTTATCTTTTTCTGTCATGCTGTTTGTGTGATACAGTGTTTGTTTTTCAAAGCCAGAAGAGGACTTAATAACATTTATGATCACAGAACAGCTTTGCTTTAAAAGCTCATTAGTTAGAGCTTGCCTCCTGGTTGTTGCTTTCAGTGACAGAAAAACATATATATCCCTGTGTGCTTCTGTGTCTCACTGACTTTCCTGGTGGGAGGAAATGCTGATAAAGGGCTTGAAGTGAAGTGTTGGCTGCAGCAGTGAATGCTCATTTTCTAGGTTTTTTTAATAGATAGAACAAGTGATCCTCAACTGAGCAGGTGCCTGGACCTTGGACAGCAGAAGTTTGACATAAATGTCAGTATTGGCCAAAGCCAGCAGGAAAGTGCAGGTTTCAGACTCACCATGAGCTCCAATGTTTTGTGCAAACTGGTACCTGGAAAAAGGATGGAATGCCCCTATGGAGGAGAAATTATTGATTTTTACAAGATGCTAATTCATGGAGTAAAACCAGTAGAAATTGGGCTCTTTGAAGTTGCTCTGATGTTAAAATTCCCTTTTTTTTTTTTAAGATGCTCCAAGTTGCTACTCTGCAAGCACAAAGCATAGACACTCAATGAAAAAATCTGATCTAATTAGGCATCTTTGGGGGCTGTTGTTTCAAGCAGAACACCAAAGATAAAAAAATCAGCGATAAAACCAAAGGAGAGCTGGCAACATTTGGCACTCCCTACTGTGCACAGAGCTGCTGCCTCTGTAGGGGTGGGACTGCTTCTCCAGCTTTGTCTTTCCCACTTTGGTAGAGCAAAGTCATCCTTAAAGTTGCCCAGGTTACCTCAGAGGGTCCCAGAGAACCTGAGTCACAGGTCCTGCTAACCTTATTAAAGCAAAAATATGTTCTAATAGACAGCCTGAACCTGAAGTTCTGAGTGTTGGAAGGAATATAAAATCACAATGAGTGATGCTGTAGAATTAAAAAAAGAAAAAAGCCAAGTTAATTGGCTTCAGGTAACAGTAAATAGATTGTACAGTCTTTCCTGATAAAACTTGCACACGTTTCTAATAACACCCTGGCTCCACAGCTGTCCCTTCTGCAGCAGCATCCTTCTCTCATTTGTCTTACAGCATCACAAAATAGATTAGGTTGAGCTTGGAAGAAATACTTATTCCAACCAGCAGAAATGCTCACACATGGTGTTTTTTTAGGACTACCTGTTAAAATGTAAATACAGGCCATACACTAATGCAAACTGATGCTCAAAGGTAGACAGGTTCTGTCTGTTTAACTGTTGGGTTTTTTGTTATCTTTTCTAGGTGTGGGTACCCCAGCATATTAATTCTTAAAAACTTAAATGTTTTAGTAGTGTTATAAATCACTGTGTTCATTTTCTTCCCTCAAGCAAAACTTCTTGCTCCATTTATGTGTAAATGTGATTAGACCTGCACTATGTGTTGCACACAAAATAAAGCTCAGCTTGCTACAGAAGTTCTGACCTTACAGCCTTCATTTTTGCAAGGCTCTGAGTGTCCTGCCCTGTGCTGTGTAATAAAAAAGCTGAGTTTAGGACCTTGTGAGGAACAGCTTAGTTCCATGGAAAAGTCTGCTAGTGGTCTGAGTTTCCTTACTGTCATTCTTAATTGTGTCCTTTGAAGTGTTCAGTGGAGTCATGGGTTTAAAGTTGTGACCTTTTTGGAGTCAGTGATGTGTTACTTTTACCTGCATGCCCTGTGGGGGTCAAGTTAGCACTTTTATAATGGCTTTAAACAACTGGGTACTTTTCTTCCTTTAGGCACACAGCTGGCAGCCTGGCATCAAGAACCCATACCGTGGGGTGGTGGTGTGGCCTGTCCCTGAAAATGTGGAAATTACTGTGACTCTCTTCAAGGTATGTCTTTTTTTAAAGCATCATCTTCACTATTTTTCCTAAACAACACATGAAAAATTCTGGCTGGAAAAGCCAGGCTATAGTCACAAGGTCTAATCTGGCTGGTTTTATGTCATGAGCAGCACAGCCTTGTGTCCTCAGTTCAGATCTGGGTGAGAGGGATGCTCTGTTCCCTGCCAAAGCTGCCTTGTGTGGTTTAGTGAACACACTGAAATACCCCCTGAGCTGATTATGGCTGATCTGGCCCAGAGTCCAGCACATGTGTGGCTGTGCACGTAGCACATGTGTAAGGACTTGGCATGGCTTACAGCCTGCCAGGTTTTCTTTAAGGACTGGAAGGCAGAAGTTGTCATAACACAGTCATTTCTAGACTTCCTTGTTCATTTTCAGTGCTCACTGTTGGCTGCAGCAGAGTCCAGCTCCTCATTTCCCATTATTTAGAATGCCACAGAAACATCACAGCCCTGATGTGATTGCAGCTGTAGGAGTGGATGTGCAGTATCTGAGTAGTACAGAGAATTTTACAGGGAAACTTTTTATTTTTTGAACTGCATTTGTTCTACTAAAAAAAAAAAAAAAAAGCTTATTTCTGTGGCTGGGGGGTTCTGGCAGCCAGAACTGGCTGTTTGTCACACAGCTGGTGCAGTGTCTGGGCAGCACTGCAGNTATCTGCTCAGTCTGGACCACAGAAGCTGCTGCTCCCAGCTCTGTCCAAGGAATGCCAGAATAGCTCACACAATCAGAGATAACAACTTTTCACCTCATAGAGTGACAGAGAGAAAACCTCCATCTCTTACTATCAGGAGACAGGCAGAGAACATCTCTGTCCTTGAAACACAACTTAGAGATTTGTTTATAGAAACTTGTGCAGAGTAAAAAGACAGTAAAGATGCTTTCCCATGGGAGGAACTTTTCTGCAGGCCTGCATGCAAGGACACTTATAATATGTTCACACGACACACCGAGCCTGGCTTTGTCTAACAAACTCCTGTTTGCTTTCAGCAGCACCTGAGAAGCTCAGGGAGCTGCTGCTGCCCTGTGTCCAGCCTGGCAGAGCTGGGGCTGTGGAGCAGTCCCAGATGACAGATGGGAGCAGTGGGCTCCAGGCAGACAGCTACGTGCTGTGGGAAATGATCCACACAGCACTGGCAGCACGCTGTAAGTGGCTGTTGAAATGTGTTGCTGGTAGGATTAGGAGATAAGTCAAGGCTTCAAGTGCTGATGAGAATGTTGAGAGTCTCCTCTCCAGCAGTCAGCTGTGGACACTTGAGAGCTGGCTAAGCAAAGTCCCTGTGATCAGTCAGCAGATGAGATATTCTGCATTATCTGCACAGCCCTGCTTTGGGTGTTACCTTGCTTACAACAATGTATTTGTAATTCTTGCACAAGCAAAGTGCTGAAGAGGTGACAACTTTCATTTAGAAAACTTTAATTTCAGGTAAATGTATGCTTGTTTGTTTGTTTCAATTAATTCTGGGCTGCTGGTAAAATTTCATCATGCCCTGCAGTCATGTGGGGAAAAGCATGATATGGATATATTGATTCAGCTTCCCTTGACTAGCTGTAGCTCCTGTCCATCCAGCCACTGGAGTGCTAATTACATAAACAGTTCCATCTGTTCTGAAAGTTTAACTTCTCCCTTTGCTGCATAACTATGCCTTGGGTTTTTTCAACCAAACTGGGGAGAAAGAAACATCATGAAACAATAAGGCTATTGTGCATTTAAAATCTATGATTTGTAGTGCTTTCATGGAAAGATTCACAAATGCCAGAAAAGCCAGAGCTGAATTCCCACTTTTTTTTTTGTTACCATGGTGGTGCTCCAGAAGTTAATTTTTTAGAGTCCCTGCATTAGCAAAGTTTAACTGCCACATATGAAAACTTGTACACTTTTCTACAGGTTTATATGCAAACACAGATCTTTATCAGCTGAGAGAGATTTTAAACCAGACATTTTCACTGCCAAGCAAGTAAAGCTTTTAGTAAAGCTTTAGTAGAGCTAAATGAACATCAGTTGTACTATGAGGTTTAAATTGCAACATCACTTTTTTCTAGCTTAAAAGCAAAGTGACTTCCTGAGCAAAAATGTTTGTTCTTCAGGAGTAAGCACGGACTTTGCTTCATTGGCTTACACAAAACACTTGTTTTGTCAGTAGTGTACGTGGTTTATCACACCAATGTACCATTGCAACTACAGGGACCATTACCAACTCTTAATTCCAAGGTTTGAAAAAGACATTTTTAAAGGCACGGCTTTCTAAGCACACACACAAAAAAATATTTGTAAGTAAAATAAGAATGAAATAGATGATCAAGGCATACTTGTGCAGCTGAAAGTATTCCTGTCCCCACATATTACTCAGAAAAAATCCCTGTCATTCTTCTTGAAAGCCCAAGCCAATCATGCTTTGATTTTATAGAATAATAACTGATCATGCTGTAACAGGAACACTGCACCAAGCCAATGTGTTATCTGAGGAGAGGGGAAAAAAAGAACCCAAATCAGCCCAAAACCTCTTCATAAGACCATATCTCATAAGTGAAGACCAAGTTCAGGTTCAGAACATACTTATTTCAGTTTAGGAGGGACCATGGGCTTGACCAGATGCTATGGAGAATTATCTATAGGAGCAGAAACCAGTCCCATAGGCAAGGTGTTGCGTGTCAGATACAAAAATCATAAGTTTGGGGAAACAAGCACATTTGCACATCAAGACGTTAAATGGTTAAAAATTTAAAGGGATTAGTGGGGGAGTAATTTTTTTAAAAGATGGGGAAAAAAAAAAGGACATTGAATGCTTGTCACCTTTCTAGTCCAGAAGCTTTACAGGAAAGTGTGAGCTTGGTGTGGTGATGCACTGGGATGTTCTCCTCAGAGCTCCCTGCTTTCTGGCAGCTCCAATTAAAGCTGATCACAGTTGTATGTGATTTTCTAGACTAATCAGACCTCTGTAATTGGCATTGAGAGCAACAAGAATTGGGTCAAATTTTGAGTCTTGTGCAGTTTCAAGCAGGCAAGTACAAAAGCTGAGGGACAGATGCTGAGTACCCAGAGCATCTGCTGCAGGTCACTGCTGAAGGGAGATCACACACCCTGTCAGCATTTGATGTGATTCACTGTGACAGTCCTTAAGTAGTTATTCCCCAAGAAGAAAGACTGAAGATTAAGGCTGGTATGAAGTGATCTAATTGAAAGACAAGCTTCAAAAACCAGGAATGCTTAAGGAGGAGGCAGAAGCGAGGAAGGGACTAACAGTCTGAAGATGCTCCCTACCCACTCTGGCTGCTGATTAGGAAATGCAGCAATCCCCTGATATGTCCTTTGTTCCTATTACAAGAAATACAAAAAATAAATCTGAATATAACCTGAATTATTGGAGGAGGTTTGCCTTTCTTCAGTCATCTGGACCCACCTTGTGCTCTGCAGAAAGGATCTAGTCCTTGACAAGAATGGGTTCATGAAGGGCTGATCAACAGAGAACAGAAAAACGTATCTGACGTGTCCTTTGCTCTTCTCAAGCCCAGAGGAGTTGAGTTTTTGGGTAGCTGGCGTGTGGATGGGCAGAATGGTGTCACAGGAAGAAGCTGAGGGGTGGGATTGCAGAGAAAAGCTGATCTTCAGTGGGAAGGGAAGGATGTGATGGCACTGTGCAGACTTGGAATCTGGGTATTGTTCCTTCCTCTAGAGGAAAGGGCACAAAAAGACTGAAAAGAGTAAAGCTCAGAAAAAGAGGCTGCTCATCTTGCAGCTCTGTAAAGATCATTTTTGGAGGCAGTGCCCTGTGAAGGAGGGTGGTTGTTGGAGGTTTGGCACTTTGCAGTGCATGCATTGATATTGCTGTGGTCCCTGCAGTGACAAAGGACTTGCAACAATATCAGAAGGCTAAATATGGTTTATTAACATGACTCCATAATTCAAAGATTTCATAAAAGAATTGGGCTGTTATCTGCTTAGTCTGGAGCATTGAAGCTGCTGCTCCCAGCTCTGTCCAAGGAATGTCAGAATATCTTACACAATCAGAGATAACAACTTTTCACCTCATAGGTTGAAAGAGAGAATTTTCAGGTAAAAAATTCCCTACTGTTCCCTACTGTTTGCTTCTTACCTGAGTGTTGCTTTTGGCACACTAAGGTCATCTTAGAAGACAAAAAAGAGAGGAGAAAAGGGCAGAGAAAAAAGGCTCTAAAACTTAGTTGGAGATGCTGAAAGGGAGCATCAAGCTGAGACAGGGTAAATGGGGCCCATGTCTTGGTATTAAAAAGGATAATTCTTTTTTTACATAGTAAAATGAGGAGGAGCAACAAGCTGTTGAATCCATTTGCCCTAATGCAAAATTTTCAGTTGATGGTGAAGCCATAATGAATGTTGGCTGGAGTGTAGCCCTGCCTCTGTGGTATACTGGTAAAGCAAATATGCATTATCAAACAAAAATCTCTTGCCAACTCCCCTCATGTTACAGTGACACGTGAGGCAATTTGTTCCTTGGTTTATTTAGTAATTTTCATTATGATTTGATTTTAGGAGATGGGAATGAGGTCTGTTTATAACTTGACTTTAGGTTTTCCCAGGCTGTATCTGCTTGCAGGTGAGGTGAGGTTTTGTGTGCCCTGTTACCAGGGCTTTCACACAGTTTTGGAGCATTCCAAAGGCTGCTGTAACCATTACTCCTGGGTTTATTCTTCTTTGGAAAAGCATTTTTCTTCCTGAAGCACAGTCACCTGTATAGTCCTCAAATAATACTTTGCTAGATTTTTCACATGAGTTTTATGTGGGGAATGAATGGAGAGTATGGATTAGCCAGTGAGGGAAGTATTTGGTGTTGTGGGGTTTTTTTTTCACTGGTATTTACTCTCTTCAAATCCAAAATAAGATGAAAGATTAGCCAGATTTATAGAAGCAACACCTGTTACGGAGACTACATGAGGAAATGTTTGCCCCAAATGTAACATGGTGTTTGTAATAGAAGCTGTGTTGTAACTGCAGTCATACAAGAAACTGTGTTATAACTGTAATCATACAAGTATCTGTTTACATGACAGTACTAAAGTAGTAATTTAATTAGAAATAGGACTCTCCATGCTGCTCCTTGGGCTTCTGATAAAAGCATTTTAGTGGAAGAGTGAAGCCACTTATGTGTCTGTTGAGAGGAAATGCTGAGGTTTATGTACATAAAATTATTCAGAGTTTTCTCTTTCTGGAGACACATTAAAACTAACAAGAAACATGGCTTTTTTTTTTTTTTAAATCTGGCTTTGCCTTTAAATCTGAAATATCCTACACATATGCAAAGTGTTCATATATCAGCATATTTCATGCTCTCTGAACATTTGGCTGTTCATTAAGAGAAGTCCTTGAAGCTTTTAAGGGCTGTTTTGGGGCAATACACTGCATTTATGTTCCTGAAGTGTTCACAACTTGCTTTCAAGTGTGTGCTAAAACATTGAACATTAAGGAGTCTTTGCAATATATGGTGTTATTTTGCTCTGTCAGATGATCAGAAATTCTTAGCAGAGCACCTGGTTGTGTAGCCCTCAGAGGTGTGAGTTTTATTGCCACTGACAGAGCTTGGTTTTCTGTAGATTATTGCCTTGCAGAAACAGAACAAGGAATGTTTTGTTACATGGCATAAAATATTGGACCCTGACTTTGGAAGCAGTTTTAGGTCAGCCTGCAAGCTTGTCCTAATAGCTTTTGGGGGAGTTGGGGGAAAAAAATATGGAGCAGGATGAAATATTGAAGAGTTGAGTCACTTATTATGGAGTAGGTTATTAAAACATAAAGTGGTTAATGATCCCATTAAATCTCATTATGTCATTTCATGCTGTATCAAAGGAAGCAATTAAACAGAAAGGTAATTGCCCTAGGTTAACTCTTAAAAATTTTAAGTATTTAATAGCTGGATTACAGAGAGTTAGTTACATCTTTAGAATTTATATAGTATACACCAAACCCGCAGGTACTGTGCTTTATTTACATAATGCAGAATTCCACAAACCTGATTAATGTGATGGAGATATAATTACATAATCTGATATTTACAAGGCATTAATTGGAACATGGAGATACCTTTTGTATGTATCTACTTGCCCTTCTGTCCTTATGGTTACTGGTACAGCGTGTTTTGACACTAATTCACAGTATTTAAATCAGTCTCTTTTAAAAAACTTCTTAAAAGATTTATTCATATATAAAATGAATCATCAGTTTTGACATAAGTTTTTAGCAACATCCTATATTCTTTCACTGGAAATGTTTTACAGGGGGGCTGCACAGGGAGCACACCTGGCTGGGTCTTGGAGGAAGGAGGCACAGGAGATGGGATAATATCCTCCTGAAAGTGTTATTGTAGTTCATCCAAAGAGGAGATTTATTTAAAAGCACAAGATTTTTGTGTGCTGGGAAAAGAAAAAAAAAATTTCTCTGGTTGTTGGTGCTATAAACTCGTTACTTACAAAATATTTTGTGTATTCAAAAGAGAACTAGTTCAAAAGTGGTACAGTACCTCTCCCCACTGTCTGACTTCAAAACTGAAGTAAAACAAGAGTTAAAGCAAAGACTAAGGTAAGGTGAGGCAAAAAGATTAAATGTGAGGCTTGTAGCATTCTGGAGAGAAAAGAAAGATGGTATTAATGGATATGAAGTAGGAGCAAAATATCTTGATGCATTTTGTTAATTTAGAGCAGCAAGATGGAATTGCTGTGCTTGCTGTAGTGTCAGGACCAGTTGCCAAATAGCAGCAAGAAAACTGAGGTGCTGAGGGGTCTCATGTATGGTGTTGGGAAATGCTGATGGCATGGAAATGACATTTATCTCCAAACACTTAGAGCCTGCAAACATCAGAGGCAGGGGAGTAATTGAGTGCTTTCCTGTGACTAGAAATAATAGGCTAGAATTGAGGTATAGTAAAAGCAGTTTTCATGTCAAAAGGAAGATTCAAGACACATGGTCTTAGTGTGAGAATCTGTTTTGCAAGAGGAGTAGAAGTTTTGCTGCAGTTATTCAGAACTTGGACTGGATGATTAATTGCTTAAATAAATTAAAGAAGTATTCTGTTTAAAGTAGGATCCTTGATAGAGGCTTGAGAGGAACAACTTAGTGTCCTCTCCACTGTTGTTTTACTTTCAGACAACAACAATACAGAGCACTCCAGCAGACTGAAAGCTCATTAAATTTAAAAAAAAAAGGTGCTAAATGTATGAACGTCATTGTTATTTTTCTTCCTGTTAGGGAAAATGTTTTCTGATCCTCACATGTGATAGGATAGAAATGTTGTGAACTCGGGATAAGTCTTTAAGAAATCTGCAGTGGAGTCTCTATTAAATCCTCACTGGCAGTTTTACCCCAACTTGCTCATCATATAGTGGACATCCCATAAAGCCTACATACCAGCTAAAATATTTCCCTCTGGCATCTTCTGTGGGTAAAAGTAATTCAGAGGATATGAAAATCTTTGCTGTGCTGCAGTCTCTTGCACCCTGGATTATTTTGAGTCTCAAATTCTCTGGTTTGTTTTTCTAGGATCCCCACGCTGAAGAGTTTGAAGACAAGGAGTGGATGTTTGTCATAGAGAACGTAAGTTGGAATGTTAAGGTTTTTTTATACATGTAAAATGTAATCATTTAAAAAGATTAAAAGGTGTCCAGATGCTGAAAAAGTCTTGAATAAAATTTGAGCAGCTGAACCACTGTAAATCCTCGCTCTGTAGTAATGAAGGCTTATTAAAATACCTATTTTACCTATTATTACCTACTGTTATGCTACAATTAAAGTACTACACTGCTTAAATTCCTTCCCTGTAAGCATCAGCCTGCCTTGCCTTGGTTTGCTGTGAGCAAAGGACGAGTCAGAGCTGGGTCATGACTCAGTGTTTGTGGGCTGTGCCACATCATTTGTGTGTGAGCAGGGCAGGGAAGAAGCCAGGGCTGGGTTGTGACATCTGCACGTCCCAAATGGCAGCACACCCTCCTGGGCTCGAGTGGCACCCTCCAGGGCAGGGTTCACTGCTGGCCTTTGTGGGTGAGGAATTTGGGGCAGGATGGGGAGGTGGCACCAGCAGGGAGGGGTCCCAAGAGCTGCTCCTGGGAGTCTGCTGCTCCTCCAAGGCAGGAGCTCCCAGACCTGAGAGAGCCGAGTTCCTGAGGGCTGCACAAACAGCAGGCTTTGCCAAAATGCACTGCTTGACACTGCATAGAGCCAGTTCTTCAGGAGTGGTTTTTTCCTTTCCCTTCTCCGTTCCGGGCAGCAGTTTCCGCCCTGGGACAAAAAAAGGGGAAGCTGCTTTACCTGGGCTTGTCTTGGAAAAGAAACTTTGTCCCCAAATACATTTTTAAGGGTTGTGGTATCAAGACAGTGCCCATTAATGTAGTTTCATTGTGGACTGTTTCTCAGTAACATAATTTTTATGTTGTTTTTAAAGGAAAAAGAAATTGCTCTTCTGCCAAGTAGTACCACATAGCAGTGAGGTGTGGGGAAGCAATGGATTTTGCATGATATCTTTTTTTTTTTTTACCTGAAAATGCTTCTTGTCAGTATTGGAAAACGATCTGAATATCTAAAGCTAAGGNAATTAACTTAGAAATATTATAGAATAAGACAAATGTTGTTGAGAGAGAAATGGGGTTTAAAAAGTTTTAAAAGATAGCTTTATAAATAAAATTAAATATTTTAGAGAAATAAAATTATGAAAGATACATTGTAATAAGATTTATGAGAAGTAGTTTTAGATGATTAGTTTTAAAATATTTATAGTATAGTGTAGTAAAAAGCTAACAGGCTGAGAAACGCTTATAGTGTTTTATAATTAAGAAATAGTTAAATTCTAATTGTGATGGAGNTTCATTGTGGACTGTTTCTCAGTAACATAATTTTTATGTTGTTTTTAAAGGAAAAAGAAATTGCTCTTCTGCCAAGTAGTACCACATAGCAGTGAGGTGTGGGGAAGCAATGGATTTTGCATGATATCTTTTTTTTTTTTTACCTGAAAATGCTTCTTGTCAGTATTGGAAAACGATCTGAATATCTAAAGCTAAGGTTTATTCTTATCACCAGTAACTGAACCTTTAAAAGGGCTGTGAAAGCAAAGTGCTTTATTTATACTTTTGTTTTAAATGTCAAGTTTCTATTTTCACTTACGACACTTGTTAACACAAAACATAGTTTAGTTGCTGTTTCCTGGAGTTGCCTTTTCTTTCTCACATAGTTTATTTTAATCAGGGAAGTCTCCATTCCCAGTTGTCACCATACAAGTAGCTCTGGATAAAACAATGTCAGTGTATTTCTCAGCCAGCCCCTCTGGGTATAGCTGGATTTCCTGTGACGTTGCAGATGATTTTTTTTCAGGATTTTGTATGGGGCATTATGGGAAATACATTTGTAGAAAATTTCTAGAGTTTAACAAAAAGTTTACATAGTATGTATTTNAACACCTCTCAATTATCCCATCTCTGAGTCAGAAAAAGGCAAAATCCAGCAGGGCATGTAGACTGAGCTGGTGTCCTGCTTTCTTTCCATGTCAGTGTATTCCCTGCAGGGCAACCTTCGGTTGTGTGGGAATATCTTTGCACCCTCAGTTGTGCTGTTAGTTCATCTCACAAGAACTGCCAGATCCTGGGAATTCTGAATTCAAAGAACAAACGTCAGCCAGTCACTGCTAGGCAGATGTTTGTTCTTTGGTTGGAGGATGTAGAAATAGTATCCTCAGAATTATATATTTAATAGTTTTGCTGCAAAAATTACTGAGAGCTAAGCAAAGTATAAAACTGGCTGCTTTCAGTCACCTCTTTCTCCCTTTTTGGTTTTGTTTTTTTTTGTTTGGTTTTTTGTTTGTTTGTTTGTTTTGTGTTTGGTTTTGTTTGTTTGGTTTTTGTTTTGTTTTTTGGGTTTTGTTTGTTTGGTTTTTTCTTTTTTTGTGGTTTTTGTTTTGCTTTGGGGTTTTTTTTGGCGTGGTTTTTTTGTTTTTTTTTTTGGGGGGGGGGGTGGTTTTTTTTAAATGCTGGAAGAGCTGGAGAAACTCTTTTCCCTGGTTAACAGCTCCACTTAGTGGTGGATGAAAAGATGTTCCTGGGCTGAGCAAGTGACAGATGTTGCAGTGGCTGGCTGGCACTGCAGAGCAGGAGCAGAAATAGGGGAGGCAGGAGGTTCTTCTCCTCACTCCTTCAATTATAGCATTTACCCTCTTCTGAAGGGCCTAAAGTGTGATTTGCCTGGTTTTACAATAACGTATTTGTCATCAGCCTGACCAGACCAGGTCACCTTTGGGAAGCACGGGGACATTCAGAGTCCTTTGGGACCTTTTCCATTTTGTCCAGGGATGTTCTCTGCCCTGGGAGGCTGCAGGGCTTCCCTTCCTCTTTGCTCAGCAACACTCAGAGCACAAAATACTGAAGTCTGAGGGGCTTAGGGATGTGCTTTAATTGTGAAACTGTGTGAATTCTGCTAGAAATTTTGTTTCTTTTTTTAATTAGTGTAAAAAAATCAGTCTCCAAAATAATTTTGTTATGCTTCAGTATGGCTGAGCAAAGACCAGGTAGAAGAGATAAACAGCTGCAGTTTGATGCCTTTGCAGGAGGATGCTACCAAATTCCAAACAAGTTTTATTCTGCACTTTCAGAGGGATTTTTAAGTAGTGATAAGGTGATTTGTGCGAGAAAGGCATGCTGTAAATGAAAAAGAAACAAGATGTTTGTTTTTTGTGGTTATTGTCTTGTTTGGGGTATATGTATATTGCTTCACGATCCATTACCTTGATTATTGTAGATTTTTTTTCTAGCTGTAGTTTTATTGCCCTAGTCACTCTGTATTTGTATTCTAGTAGGAGAACTTCGTCATCAACTGTATGTATAATCCATAAATAGTTGGATCATAGAGCAGTTTCTTACCATTTAAATCCTGGTATTCATTTTCCATCAGCCTTTTCTATGTCTTTATCTCCTTCACAGCTGTGTTCAGTGTATATTTACTGATAACTTTCTTGTATCTAATTTCATCTCTCTTTAACCACATTCTGTGTAATCGATTATCTGCTTTTACTTCATGAGGCAGTTGTTGGAATTCCTTTGGTGTTTTTTATGTTCTGCTGAATAATAACACTGGGTGTTCAGGTAGGCTGTTGCAAGTAGGAGAGCAAGAAATTCATAACTAAGAATAAGACTTGCCCGTGTGTAGAGTGGTAGTAGGCTTTCAAAATCTCACAGGCTGGTGTTAGTGTGTTTTGCTCATTCCGTTTAAAGAACAAGGAGGAGTTGTCTTCCATTTTATGAGCTCCTTGTTCTAGTAGGTGACTTTTCTGTCTCATTGCTTCTGTGGGTAAATTGAATATATGCTGTTTGCACACTTGGTTCCTTTCACTGTCTGGGCTCATTGAGAGTCCTGCCAGGAGGGAGGGCAGTTTTGAAACAAAGACTGCACCTCTGAGAAAAGTTCAGCTGACTTGAAGTTTTGGGGTAATGGAATGAGAAAGGGACAGGAGGGAAGAGAGGAGGTTTAAATTGGTCCGAAGGTGTGGAAGCCTTCACTGGCTCTGTGTACAAGAACTTAGTCTCAAATAAAGCTGTCTGAAGCGATGGAAAAATGTCATTTTGCTTCCTAGCACGCTCAAAGCATGGAAAAGTACCTAAGAACATCCACTGAAGACAAACCATAATGTTTACTTGCTTGCTGGCAGTTTTGTAGGCAGTTACATTCTTAAAGAAACTGAAAGAGTCCTGGAATGTTTTCCGACTTGAAAATGCATAGACTATGAAACAGCTTTTTGTCAAAAAGATTTTTGAGCCTGTGTTTGTGTGTCTAACAGCATAGTAATATATTCCAGAGTTCCTAGCCGGCTTCTCTCTCTTCCCACCTGTGCTTGTTTCACCAGGGCCATTCCCAGGGTGAGCAAGCCCTTTGCAGAAGGAAATTCCACTGACAGTAATTGCTGCTGTTCCTGACACGAACTGTAGCCCTCTTTTTATGTGGCAGGCCTATAAAAACTTGGTCTTTGCTAATTCCAGACCTACTGATTTGGCAGATGAATGGAGAAAAATGCCCCACGTGTCGCTGAAGCTTTGCTCATAGATTCCTGTGAGCTGGAGGCAGCCTCACCTGGCTTGTACTGTTGCCTCAAGGCAGCAGAATTCCAGACAAACACTTGCCTAAACAGTTTAAAAAAAAAAAAATAATTTAAGGTGGTCTCTCTGCAGCATTGCCAGTCAGCCTCTTCCAGTGCTCCATTGTCCTTGCTGTGGGGAATAATTCTGTTATTCAGAATTATTCAGATCTTTGTTTACACTTTGTTTTACACTTTAGGCTGCTCTTTGTTTTCTTAGCAATTACAGCTCTGGAGGACAGAGTCTGCTCTCTGCTCCTCCTTGCCACCTCTGACTAGTCGCCCCCAGTGATGTGGCAGTGTTTACATGTGGGATTTCACTTCCCATGATGGCATTAGCAGGTCATTAGCATTCTCTTTGCACGGATTCATTTCCGTGAGTGCTCGGTGTCCTGCTCTGCTCCTGCTGCCCACGGCTGTGCCCAGCTCTGCCTGCACTGTCACCTGTGTTCCAGGCAGGGTTTCCAGGCTGTCCTTACCCTGAGATCCAGGAACCTGGACTGACTTCTGCATCTGTCCCTTTTAGAGAGTCTTTGGAAAAGCTTTGATGCCTTTTTAGACACTGTTTTCTAACGATGCCTTTTTGAATGGACCCACTGAAACTTCTGGAATGAGAAAAAAGGAGTCTAGAGTTAGCTGTTCATGCTGGCCTTTAGGGAAGAGTTACAAAGAGTAACGAGTTTAAGCTGAAAAAAAAGAGATCTGACTTTTCCTTCTGTCTGTCACTCTTGTGTAGCTTCAGGAGCCCCAGCCTAGAAAGAGTTCTGAATTGGCTTCCACTCAAATATCAGCAAAGCCTCAAAATAAAAGAAACATTAGAAAAGCTTGCAGAACAATTGACATAATCCAGCTTCATTTTATTGGTACATGTGTGTTCTTTTGTGGCTGTCATCCCCCAGTCCACCCTTCCCCCCGTGGCCTCTGAAATTCTGGATCGTGGTTGCTTATGATGATTTCTCATTTTAAATGCCCCTGGAGCATGTTTTATCACTCCCAGGTCTGGGGAGATGATTTCTCTCTCTTGAAATGCCTGGTATGACACCACTAATAAAGGTGATAAATAAGGTGAAAGTAATAGGAAAGAGAGGGCAGGTGGTGGGACGTAGAAATGGATTTGTTTCTAGTCTTAAAGGAGACCAGTTTTAAATGTGATACAATAAAAAATGGGGTATTAGCAAAAAGTGAAGTTTCCATCAGATGCAGCTCTGAATATGTTGCTTTGCAGATTAATCTCTTAGAGAAGTAACTCGTTTGAATGGGAACGGTAAATAGCCCATAATTTTGGTAAAAGCACACTTTTTTACTGGGTGGTTGAATATCTTGTACTGATATGAAATAGTAACTTTTACTTTTATGAAATAGTAACTCTGCATGGGCAGGTTTTCCCTACATGTGGATGAAAGCCCAAGTCTAATCTTCCCACCTGTTTCTGGAAATAGATGTTGGGGAGCAAATGCCAGCATAGCATAGGGAATTGAAATTCTGAGTGTACTGCTGATGCTGTTTGCTGGAAAAACCTGGGGGAAAAGACTGACATAGGAACGGGATGAATTCCTTACTTGCTGATCAGTTGCTATATCAGAATTCATTACAAAATGTTGGGTATCTCTTCTAGTGCATCTTTGTAGCATGTGAGAGCTTAAGTTTAAATTGCCTAGTTCCTTTATTTAAGAAACAGTAGTAAAAGCCTCTCTGTGCATTAGTTTTGTATTTTTTGCTTGAAGTAATTTTTTGCTTAAAATAATAATTGATTGGGTTAGCTTTTTTCCTGAATTAAATGTCTGCATTTAATATATTTAGAATAGCTTATAGTTCAGACATGCTTTCCTGGTCCTTTAATTCCCCTGTCATATTCTGCTGTGTGTGATTATGTGAACTGTGACTAGCTGCCTGTGTAAATTAGGCTGAGTATTCTGGTTTAGATATAGCTAGGAATTAAATGCTGCTTTGTCAGCTGTCTCACTCTTGTTCTGCTTTAAATGTAATAGAGATTCAGAAAACCTGTTTTAGTTTTTGCTTACATTAAATATTTAACACTTTGTTCTAGTTGAGAAATCTCCGAGATTAGGCCTTTGGAGCAAAACTTGCAGAAATTGTTGTCTTGATTGGCTGCTCTGGCTGTAAAGGAACCAGGGTGGGAAATCTTTCTCAGAGGCCTGATCCTGTGCTTTTCCAGTAATACATTGTTGTTCCTTCTGTGCTCCATGATGGCATTTCTGGGCAATTTTAACCAAAAGGGAAATATCAGGGGTGGGGTCCTGCCTCTGGGAAGGAGGAGGAGAGAGGCTCTGGTTTGGGGTGTCTGAGTGTGGGTGGCTCCCCTCTATTGCTGTGGTTTGTGCATTGACAAAGGACTCTTGACAATAATATCAGAAGGCTAAATATGATTTATTAACATGACTCCATAATTCAGAGAATTGGGCTGTTATCTGCCCAGCCTGGAGCACAGAGGCTGCTGCTTCCAGCTCCGTCCAAGGAATGCCAGAATAGCTCACACAATCAGAGATAACAACTTTTCACCTCACAGGCTGAAAGGAAGAAAACCCCCATCTCCCATTATCAGGAGACAGGCAGAGAAATCCAAACGTCCTTGAACACAGATCAGAGATTTTGTTTACAGAAACTTGTACAGAGTAAAAGACAGTAAAAGATGCTTTCCCATGGGAAGATTTTTCTGCAGGCCTGCATACAGAGAAACTTATAATACGTTCTTGCAACACCCCTGTGTGCCCACACTGACCCTACAGGAATCCCTTATTTACACAATCCCCTTGGGTTTGGCATGTTCTCTGAAAAGCACAGAAGGTGCTGGAAGTGGATTGCACACTTTGAGTTCTGCTGGAGGAATTTTACACCAAGTGCTGTAGGACAAGTGAGCTACACCTGGATTTAGGGCAGGTGTTACACCAGGAAGGTGTGAAGGTGTGGCCCAGCACAAAGGGGAGGCAGCAGCAGCCCTGGTTCCAGGCAGGCATTGTGAGGCCAGGAGCTCCATAAACTTTCCTGAACAGGAAAATTAATGGATATTAATTTTCCTGTTCAGTTAATTAATTGATATTTTGACCTGCAGCCACTCCTGTATCCCCAGGCAAAGCCTGTTAGTATTCACTTAGGACATACAGCTTACTGTCTGCAATGTCATTTTTGTTCTCTCCAAAACAATACTTTGCCCAGATCACCTGGAATTAGGGCCACTGTGAATCCTTTCTGTCATTAATACATAATAACCTATTAAAGCAGAGCTGAGAAATGACAAAAATCTTATTTAAATAAGAATTTTAGAGAAATTGTTAAAATAACTCCTAATATCTAATTAACTTTTTACACTTTTAATAGCTTTTTTAATCCTGAGTGAGTGTGAAATGTGAGTCCATCGAGCTCTTCTCTACTGTGTTTTTTCAAAAATAGTTATGAAAATTTTCTTTTGGTATTCCATCTTCATCTCCTAAATGAAGTGCGGTGCCCAAACTCTCCTTTAAATAGTGTTGTTTCTGATGCTGTGTTAATGGCTGCACCAAGTGCATCTCTCTCAAATATAATTTGGCAGATGCTATGGTAGTTTTGAAAATTATATTACAGCATTTGGACTTAACATTTTCTGGTCAAGGAGGCATCTCATTTTCTGGTGCTCTGTGCTACAGTTACACGGGAGCTTCCTGCGAGTGGCAGCTGGAAAAAGCAGGGCTCTGGGCAGAGCACCCCGGGTGTGGGGCTCTGGCTCTGTGTCTCACAAAGTACCCTGATCCACATGGCAACATGTCACTTATACAGTGATTATTGATTCACAGCAGCGAGGTACAGCTGCTTTCTAAATTGCTTGGGACCGTTTTGTTTGGGTTTTTTGAGGGGAGGCTGTTTCCTGCTAGAAGGATCTGTCACCTAGAGCTGAGCTGCACGAGGCAGCAGGTTGGAGTTGTTGTCAGTGGTGTCCTTTGAAGCTGATAAACAGGGCAGGCAGCTTTGGAAACAAACCCCTAATACTACATTAGGCATGTTTAAAACCAGCAGTGTGTTTTCAGGCACTCTTAGCATATGTTTATTCATAGAAAATCAGCAGTAAAATACTCTGGCCAGCACATGCACGAGCCAGAGCCTGCATGAGGTCATTTCTCTTTCAGACATCAAATACAGAAGAGTGTCTTGGTAATTGTTTTACAGTGGGGTTCTAATCATACTCCAGGCGTAAGCTGAGCCAAGCAACTTGCCTTTTAATAGAAAAGTATTTGCTTTTGAGCTTGTTCAGCTTGCCACATTTTTTCTGGTTTTATATGTCTGTGTTTTTACATCTCCATACAGTCAGGGCTGTGTGTTTGCTCCTGATGCAGTTCAGAATATCATTATGTAAAACACCACTGTCTGGGGCAGCATTATGATGGATATATTTCATTTTTGACCTGGTAGCTGTACGGTGTTAAAAGAGCAGCATGTGCTGCTGCCATGCAGTACAAAATATTCTGTATGGAAAATGGAAAAAATGGCAATGCATTGAATGAAAAATATTTTTGACATAAGTCACCTTCAAAGGCAGATAATCTGGGAGTCAAATTGAATATTTTAGTTGATTTGAGATAATACCTTGCAATTGCATGTGCTCAAGGTACGGAAATATGTGTCAAAAAAAGAATTAAAATATCCATTATTGTGTAAAATGTAGCTCTGCATTAAGTAACTGGATAGGATTGTACATGCAAGCAGTTGTAATTTAACTGAGAGCATATTATTTAAGAATAGTGGCCAGCAGCAGAACTATAGCCAGCTGACAGGAAAATAAGAGTTCTGGCCTCCTGAAAACCCTTGTTATTAGGAAAACCATCTGGCAGTGTAATAGCTCTGTGTTATTTCTTTCAGCTTCTTATCTTTGGTTGTTAGCTGTGTTAATAGAGTTTAATAGAAATTAATTGACCTCCATAACTTAATTGATGCCATTTCTATTCATTTCCCTCCCAGCATATTCTTCATTCTGAATTGATGCTACACCATCATATTGTGTTTTTCATGTGAAGTTTCTCCTTTTTCATTGTTTTGCATTATCAATATCTGGGCCAAATGGCTTGCTGAATCTTGAGAGGCAGTAGAAATTAACTTTTTCTGGTTTATCTTAAGTATGGTGGCAACCTGAGTCTTGGCTGGAAAGATTGCCTGAATAAAATGGTAATGAATAAGGTGCTGTAAAGGGCATTTCATAACTTATCAGTGTTTTCTCTGTTTCCACGTACTAGCATAAATATAAGACGAAACTGAATTTTTGCCAAATGTATGGCTCACACAGAGTTGCATCCCTGAACTCAAAGGTTGCTGTTCTGAGCAGGTGGACTGTATGTCCTGGTTCTGGCCAGGACAGGGTTAATTTTTGCAGTCAGAGTAGGATGATTTTCCCCAGCTTCTCACTCACTTTTCCTCCTTCAGGCCTGTTACAACAGCTTGTGAGAATTTTGTATTTCCCTTGGATGCTAAGGAAAGCATTTTCTTGTTGCTATGACTGCTCAGTGCAGTCCACACCTGCTTAGAGTCAGGACAGAGATTTTTGGGAAGGTCATTCAAAGATCTGCCCCAAAAAAATAGTCATGAATATATGAATCCCATGAATAGTCACGGAATGTGGGAGGAAAAAATGGGCCAGTATTTGGGGAAATTCTCTGCTCCCGTGGTTTGGAAGTTCACCCCTGAACAACAACGTTGTTACAACACCGGTGAAGCGACAGAAAATTTGCAAGGAGAACGCTGTGGCAGCTCCAGAGAGGAGCAACTTCCTGCAGTGTGCTGGGTCCTGGCTGCTCTTCCCAGGACACAGCTCAGTGCTGGACAGCACCCTCAGGGGGAGGAGGAGGAGGAAGGAGTCACACCTCCAGTGGCCACTCAAACTGAGCTGAAGCAGAGGGACAGCCTGGAGCAGCTGGTCCTGCACAGAAGGAGAGCTCCAAGACCAAGTCAGTTTGCATGGTGAGTGATGAAGAGCTGTGAGATGAAGATTCCTGGTGAGCCCCTGGCTGCTCCAGTGCTGGGATGTCACAGCCCAGGGTATGGAAGCCAAGCACCTGGGACCCCTGGGATGTGGCATTGACAAGGGGATTGGGAAGAGGACAGAAACTCTGAGTATCTGGAGGCCACTCCTGCCAAATGTGAGGGAAAGGTCTCCCAGGGATGATCTAGCAGGTGGAAGGCCACAGAGGAAGGTACCTGAGACAATCAGCTGTGCTGGAGGTAATCTCTAAGGGTTCAAATCACAAGAGTCCCCTGTAGATCCAGGTGAGGTCCAGAGGACGCGATGCACATGGTGGGAATTTGTGTGGAGCGTGCCATGGTTGTGTGGCAGCTCACTGGCACTGATGTC
The DNA here is from genome assembly GCA_013399835.1 of Leptocoma aspasia. Classification (NCBI taxonomy): domain Eukaryota; kingdom Metazoa; phylum Chordata; class Aves; order Passeriformes; family Nectariniidae; genus Leptocoma; species Leptocoma aspasia. Next base: position 24,543 of record VXAX01006324.1, on the reverse strand, counting down.
AGTGAAAGGAGAACAAACAGTGCTTCAGGTGACTGCCCAGCTCCAGCAATGTGAAAACTATTGCCGTGGTCCATGCACTGAAAAAGGACTCTTGACAATAATTTCAGAAGGCTAATATGATTTATTAAAATGACTCCATAATCAGAGGATTTGGACTATAATGTGCCCAGGTACAGAGCTCAGATGTTTCCTCTTCACTGCCCTGTACCAGAAGAATGTTAGAATGCTCACAATATCAGAGAGGTAAGTCCTTTACCTCTTTCTCCCACTCTCAGGAGACAGGTAGAGCAATCTAAAACGTCCTTGAAGAGCACACAGATATTTTGTTTATAGAAAGCTTATACAGAGTAAAAAGACAGCAAAAGGATGCTCTCCCGTGGCAAAATCCATCTGCAGGTTTGCACACAGAGAAACTTATAATATGTTCTTGCAACAGAAAACCATCTCTTTGCCTCCCTAACCACTTGTGTCTCAGCTGTAGAAAGACAGTCCAAGGCTGGAAAGGCTTGGACTAAGAGAGGAACCATCCCATTTCCCACCAGTACAGACCAGTCTCCGCTGCTGGGAGCGAGCATCCCTCTGCTCAGGAGAGAGGGTTCACACCACCCAGAGGGGTTTCACCTGCATGACCACGTGGAGGACAGGAGGAATGGCATGGAAAACCCACCTCTGCCCTGGCAACACGGGTGTGTGAGTTGAGAGGAGGAATGACCACCACAGGAAATTCTTTAAGGGTAAAGTTTCCAGTGGGCAGGTCCCCAGACAGGAAGGGGCAGGCAGGGGTGAGTGGAACATGGTTTGGAGAGTCTCAGTGGGAGCCCTGAAACCCTGAATGGGGGAGAACCAGTCCTTAACCACAGCATTAGACTTCAGCACTTTTTGTATATATATTTTTTGTATATATATATATATAAAGGATGATTCATGTAAAGCCTGAAGATGGTACAGTTGTGTGTTACACTGCACTGTTAAATAGCAGTATTTCTGCTTCTGTAGACTAGAACTGAGAACAAGCCAAGCTGCCCTTCCTGGCAGACTGAGCAGGATGGATGGCAGGTTTTCCAAGTTTGTTTTAGTACCATGTGCAGCATAGCCTGAGACAGGAAACAGCTGTGTCTGACTCTGAGGACTTCACCTGCTAAAAATAAATACACTTACTAGTTTCCAGAGATATTCTTTAAAGACTCAGGTTTTATAATATAGTTTTAACGATTTATACTACAAGAGTATTCTGCTCAGCAAGGGATAAGATTAAAGAAACTCTTAAAGCTTTCCTCCCTAAAGCAAAACAACTCATGAAACAGTCTCCAGTCACAGGAAGACGCAACACAAAATTCAAACAACACATACAATATTTACCAAACCAGAAGTGATGTTGAAAATCATGTGAAGAATTGTCTCCTATTTTTATCTGTTAAATAGATCCCTGAAGTGAAAATTAGTTACATTTGCATTTTTTTTTCTTGTTGAAGGGCGAGAAGTTATTTGAAATGTGAGATTCGGTAGTGCTTTCCACTTTTGAGTGCTAAATAAATTCTGAAAAGAATACAGAAAGAACATAGAAATTGACAACCATCAGAAAATAGAAGTTCAAGATGCAAGATGTGGCTAATGACAGTGGCAAGGGGAGACCAAGGGAGACTGGATGGTCAGGCACTGTGGGCAGCAGGGAGAACGTGGCTCTTCAGCTTTTTTATACTTTGGAGCCAAACCCTTTCAGACACGAAGAGAATTGTATCTGTCTTCACCAATTACATTCAAATCATATTTTCTAGATATTTTCATTACAACTGCAAGATGGAAGGTGTTATTTTAAATGACAGCTGAATTTCTGGAAGTCATGCTGTGGATGGACATGATCTAGGAAGACACATCTGGGTAATCTTCAGTCTCATCCCTAGCATGCAAAACTTTTCTGTGTGCCACGGCATGTCCAAAGCTTTTTTCCTATAGTAGCAAAACAGCCACAGTTCTTAGAAAGACATCATTATTTTTCATTGGAAAAAAATCAGTCTGGAAAGTGAGAAGAAGGAAGTCAAGGGAGGTAATTCTGCCCCTCTTCTCAGTCCTGGAGAGGCCTCATCTGGAGATGTTGTAGGGACTGGAACACCTCAGTTAGGAGGGAGCTGTTTAGGCTGAAGAAGACTGTGAGGGGTTCTTACCAACATTTATCAGTATTTGGAGGAGGGTGTCGAGGATGGAGGCAGGCTGCTCTCGGTGGTGCAATAGGATGAGAGGCAGCAAGCAGAAACTGGAACAAAGGAAGCCCTGCCTGAACATGAGAAGGGAAAACTTCACTGTGATGGTGACTAAGTGCTAGAGAGGTTGCCCAGAGAGGTGGTGGAGTCTCCCTCACTGGAGATGGGCATCCATGTGGACAAATGTCCTCAGTAACATGCTCTGAGGGGACCCTGCTTGAACAGTGAGGTTGGACGAGCTGATCCCAGCTATGGTCCTTCCCCACCTTGCCCATTTGGTGAATCTGTGAATTTTTGCAAGTGGGTTTTACTTTGGTTGTGGTTGGTTGTTCTTTTACCTGTGGGGCAAAGATGAGTTGGAGTAAAAGGCTGTGGTTTAGAGCTGATGGTATGGGCAGTACAGTACCTGGATGGAAAGGCCAGTTGTGTGGGTGGGATGGAATGCTTGTGCTGAAGAATGATCTAGCAGGGCATGGTTGCTCCAAATTGCTGAGTGATGCTGAGGATATCCATCACCATCACTGCAATGAAGAGCTCTCACACCGTCTTCAGGTTCAGGATGAGCAGGGATTAACAATCTTTAACGCAGTTTGGTTTGAAACTGGGTATGGTGGCACAAGAAACTGTGTTTATTTTCCCCATCTTGTGTGAGACCCGTTCTCGTCCCACTGCTAGCTGGGAAGCTTTGGACTGGTTGTTAAGGCTGGTCTCCACTGGTGCACAGTGATGGCAGAAATTCTGATCCAGACTGGTGAGAAACAAGAACATCTTCTGCCTGGTGGTGCCAGCTCTTGGGCTGGAGCTTAGCATTTGAAAGGAAGGGAATGAAATGGTGTGGGACTCTTAGCATCTGGATTTCCCCCGAAGCTTTAAACCAGGGCAGGGTTGAATGCAGCCTGGGCAGTGTGTCCTGGTGGCAGCCCGTGCAGAGCAGTGACTTTGCACAGTGCTGGCAGTGTGCTACAGCCACTTGATGGCAGCCTTTGATTTGGTACATGCCTCATTAGCTGGAGCACAGTGTGGCTGGAGTATTTGTAATGGAATAACACGTAAGAACTAAGGACTGCAAGGTATCTGGTTAATGTAGAGATGAAATGAATGAAACAGCAAGGCTAAGCTTTCCTGACCCTTCATGAGAGAATAGATGAAAAAAGGAAGAATGAGGTATTGTGCCGAAGGGAGATGATGAAATTCAAGATCCACACACATAATCTCTGGCTCAGCCTCTGAAATGTTAATCCCTGGCTAGAATTATTTGAGCTGTAGATTGCAATTTATCATCGAAATGGCACTGTGTCAAACAATACTTCTTGTATGTGTGATGTTTAGAACTATCCAGTTTTAATATAAAATGGTTCACAGAGCACTGGCTAGCATTTAAGTAGCAACTTGTTAAGCTCAGGATATTTTTGCTTATTTATGTGGACTTGTGGTAATCATGTAGATTTCTATTCCATAGATCACTTTTCAGGTCTTTTAGCCATGGAGTATGTTTGAGGGAGTGACCTGTTTTGATCAGAGCAGTGACAGGTGATGGGACTACTTGATAGTAACTCTAACACAAAGTGGCCAGGTTGTTTTTTTTTTTTTGAGGTGCTCAGTTAATTTTTACAATGAGGAAATCTGCCAAAAAATTGTTGATGGCTTAGAAATCCCCAAGATTTAAGAATAATGTTTTACCGAGTTGTGCAAACAATTATTTTGAGGTTACAAAAATATTTTCTCATTATGTTTTACAAGCTAGAATGCCCTTCAGGTTTTTCTTTACTTGCTTTTAAGGTATGCCAGTAGAGGGAGTAGAAAAATTACCATCCAGTAAGGAGAAAATATTCAGCACTAAAATTCAGCCCTTTCTCCTTTAGAAATCTTGGTTTTCATACTGTAGTCTATTACTGAAAATAAAAGAAGATAAGCACAGTTCAGATAGTTTCTGAAATGTAAGGCCATGTGAAAGAGCGTAATTATTAGACAAGAATGTTTAAATCCAAGTATGTATTTAGAAATATGAGTTGCAATAACATTTTCCCCCCCCTAAAACCTGTGATTTGTTGGAAAACCATGAAGTGGTTTTATTGTTACACCAGACCGCAACATGTTTTAGTGCATGCTAATTAATTAATTTCTCTGCATTTATTTTGAATAAGCACCTCTATATAAAGGTGCAGTTAAATTGTGAAAGGCTCCTGCAAGCAGCTTAAAAGCAGGGGGGAGTTGTTCCATGTCTCACATTTTTTTTTTTTTTTGCTTGGAAAAGGTGAGAGACTGGGTGAGGAGAAGGGAGGAAGTGGCCTGTGAATCATGCCAGCCTGGCAAATTTGTAATTCCTCTGTGGAAGCCGCTTCAGAAAGCGCCGAGGTTCGAAGCGGAAACTATTTGGGGTCCTCGTGTGTCTAAAAAAAAAAAGCCCGTTTCTCTGTGGTGGTAATTAAAATCTCCTCTAAAAACATGCCAGCCTCAACAAGAGATTTGCCAAGGCTTTGGTGTGTTTGGGCAGCAGGTCCGTGCCCGGCGCTCTGGGATCCAGGCCTGGCTGAGCAGCGATGGCTGGGAACTGAACTATGAAGGAGACATTTGTCTTGGAGTGGGACCTTTTGTGTTAATCCTCCCAACCTTTATATCCCAGCATTTCGGGATGATATTTAGTCAACAAATAACTTGTGCACTTGTGATCCCTCTCCAGCAGAAATGGGTGGCTGTGTGGAATAAGTATCAGTCTTAGACAAGAATTATTATTTTATTTTTTATTTTTCCTGCGCTGTGGCCATTTTTCCTCAGAGGCTGGTGCTTATTAGCACATATTGTTTCTGGACTGGGATTTATAAGTGGATACTCAGGAGATGAACATCATTACATTGACTGTATCTGTTTATTTGTGCATGCAGTTGTTTTCTGTACACCCAAGATAAACATGTTATCAGAGTATTTCTGAGCACAGATATTCATGTCTTAAAATTACACATACCAGCGAAGCTTCACTGCTGTCTGCACAGCCCAGACACAGTGTGTATAAACACAGTCACTGGTTTTGCTGCTTTAGAAAAGGTATTTTTCTCCTCTGGCTGCCCTTTGCATGTCTCTGTGGTGTGAGTTGCTACATAAGATTGCTGGTTTTGGTTTTTGCTGCTGCATCAGCCTTGGTATTTTAGCTGTTTGGGCTTGTGCTGTGCCTTGCTGAGGCTGTGCCTCCGTGTGAGCTCTGTGAGTTACAAGGAGAACAGTCATGCTTTCAGAAATGGGCACGGGACAACATTGCACAAAGGCATAGTTTGTGCTGCAGCATCTATTTTTATTAGATACTTAAAGTTTTTGCAACTTAAAACCAGTCATCCCTTAGTTGAGTCTTTGGTTTTGGGGTTTCTTTGGGTTAAAAATACATTCAAAACTTTACATCTTTACTAGAATCAAGAAAGCTGTGCTTCGTTCTTTCACACTGTGAAAGATAAGACTGGAGTTTGGTAAATGGGGAGTTCAGATTTGGTTTGGTAGTGGCATTTATACCAGGTGTTCTGACCCCTAAATTATCTATGAATTTGAGGATCAGATTTGATTAATTTAGTAGCACTGAGCCATTTAAATGTTTAAACTGCCATTACATTCAAGATGCCTGATTACAATTCTTGTGTCCCGTTTTGCAGCGTGGTGCTAATTAAACGGAAAATTTGTCTTTAAACCAGAAATTGTACAGAAGCAAGTCACAACAAATCTTGATAGCGTTTTGTGTTCTGGCTGGAAATGGTATGAAGAACAGCTTTTAGATTTTGCTGGGATGTGTGCATGGACTTCACTGTCAGGGTTTAAAAATTATTTTCTTCTAAGTAAAGATTGCAAGTCGCTGTACATAAAAGGAACAAAAGAGTTTTTTAACTTCTTTTCTCCAAATTTTTTTCCAAGTAATTCTTTTGTATTTTAGAGCTGCAGATACCAGGAAAAAATAAATCCACGTTTATGTACAGTGCCTGTGGATTTTTTTACTGAAGCAAAGCTAATGGCTGTCAAAAAAACTTCTTTCTGAGCTTACTGTGATGTCTGGCTTCTGTATTTCTTTATAAGGAGTGTACTAAAAATAAATAGTGGTAATCAATCTCTGTTATGATTTCAACTCAAAGCTTATCTTTCAAGGAACCCCAAATTTAGGTGCTTGAGCAAATTTTGACTGGAGAGCATCAAACCTGAACAGATTTTTGCTGTCCATGTTGTGAGCTTCTGCATTCCTGAGCTAATTGGATGTAAAGTGTCACGTAGAATTGTAGTATCTGTTGGTGAACCTGGGCAGACAATAATAATTACTAGGTTGAAGCTTGTTTTCTGTTGAAGCCCAACAGCATACCCTAGTTTTTGTTTAGGATGGGTCTGGTTTAATGCTAGTTTACAATTATTACTCAGGGGGCATTATCATTTCAGATCTGTGCATCTACTTTTAAGGTACGCCAATTGCTGTAATTAATTAAAGTGCTGCAGATGCTGCTGGTTAAGCCAATTTAAAGAACAGAGCGTGAATTTCCAGTTATGTGAGCTAGATAATGATAATGCCTTAACGTGGCAGTCGCTCCTGTGAGCCAATTACTGCTCAGATAGCTGAAACAGGGCTGTGGTTCACTCCCTGCCTCCGTCCATCCCGAGAAGACACGGCTCCTTTTTTATGCCTTTTGCTGCTGAGTAATCTCAGTTTTCCTCCCTGGTTGTGGGGTGGTCCGACTGACAGCTTTTACTCTTAATAAGCTTAGAGGTAATAATCCCAGTCCTCTAGGTCACATGTACAATATGCCTTTTAGTTTCATTTTTTCCCTGCTCTAGTTTTGCCAAAACACCAGGCTCTCTGTAATATTATACGAGTGCTGTTGCTGACTACCTGGGACTGAAGCACTGCTTTCTGATAATTGATTAATGCACACGTCTCCCAAGTGCTTCTGTGTACCAGCAATGATGAGATTAGGTCTGCTTACGTTTGTTGGGTTTTTTAGTTTTGTTTTTTAGCATTTGATTTTATTGTGGAATATTTTCAAATATGGGTGGATCAAATATTAAGTTAATTAGCACTGAGATTTTTTTCAAATCTTCAAATTTTCAAAACTTCAAATAAGTTACGTTAACTTCGTAGCCAAGAAGTAGAGAAGAAAATACTTCCATTTGAGATATTCTGTATTTATTAATTTATTCTTATATTTGTTTTAGATGGCAACATGATATATTAATAAACAAGCCATCAGGAACACCTTTGCCTTTTGTATACATGTGAATTTATTTCTAGGGGAGCGTCAGAATTGTTGACAGTGCTTGTGCCTGTAACACTCCAGGAATGTTCTTGGGGTAGCTGGAATGTGGAGAACAGCATCCTTTTAAAAGAATGTGTAAAAACTGATTATTTGAAACTGGTATTGACTTTGTAGCACTTACTTTTATGAGTTATAAATTGTGCAAGTCTAATAATAATAATAAATTTCGACACTTTAGAAAAGTGGGAAGTGATGTAACATGTGACATACCTGCTGTTTGACTTGCCAATGCCCAATTTAAAGTTTCAGGCTTAGACTGGGGAGAAGCTGTGCCATGACACATTTCTGTGTTTTCCAGGGCAGCTCTCTGACTTGTGCCAGGTACGTGGAGGGGCTGAACCTGGAGGAAATGAGTGCACCCGAGTTCATATGCAAAGTGGGGAGAGAGTGGAATTTTCCCAGAATTGAAGCAGAAAGAACAGGTTTTCATCCTGGATCTGTAAAAGTAAAGCCTTGAAGGTCTGGGAGGCCTCAGGGAGCCTGGGGTAAATGCATGGAGAATGGGCTCTGGAGAGAAACAGGGGAACATTGTTTTGTAGTGGTTGAAGCTTGGGCCCAGACAGAGGAGGAGGAGGAAATTGGCTGCAAAGGAGAGTCCATAATTTCTGTGAGGGAGTGGAAGAGAACAGAGTGCACTACTTAGATGTCTCTGGCCTCATTCCAGAGAATGGAAATAAAGACAAGAAAGTGCATGTGAGCATTTATTGCTTTGTCCTTTTGTGTGTTCTTATGTGACCTGAAGCAAAGGAAAAAAAAAAGTTTTTGGAGCTCCTTAAAGGAAAAAAAAAAATCTTTTTCTCAGTTCAACCATCCCCTATCTGCAAGGACAGGGAGCTGAGTGCACACAGGCTGGAACAGGAAGAGTAAATCTCCACACAATACTGCATAAAAATGTAACCCCATGTGATGGCTGAGCCATTCTCAGTATGCTGCTGTCAAAACAGGTGATTTCATCTTGCTCCATCCTCCCTGCTCCCCAGTTCTGTGTACAGCATCCCCTCTGTGTGCCCCTGCTGGTGCTCACCTGGCCTTTGCAGAGCTCAGTCTGACCCAGCTGAAACATTGTGGGGTTTTTTTTTCTGGGTGGGTTTTCTGCTGGTTTAGTGAGAGGAACTGGGTCGTGAAAGAAGAGCCAGCAAGGTGCCGTGGCTGCTGCAAGGCAGGAGCCTGTGCTGGAGAAGTGGGATTGGGTTTTGGAGACAGGGATTTTGGAGACAGGTGCTGTCTGATGGCTGCAGGTGGGGGTTGTTCCATGGTGCCTCTGCTCTGGATGAGGGCCATGAGGAGGGGATGGTGTTCCTGGGACCCCCCCATGCTCCTCATGCCCTGCAGGAGCCCCCACCCTGTGCTGCTCCACATGGGCCTGGCTGCCTTTGCTGGCCCATTCTTGTCCTACCTGCACCTCTTAGTGCTGGAGAGACCTTCCTGCAGATGGGTTACTGGGCTGCTCTAGGACCTGCCAGCCAGCAACCATCTCCCTTCATGGACACCAGAGACCTTCTGCTCAGAGACCATGCAGTAACCTGCTTTGGCCAGATTTCCATCCGTCCTCTCATCCAGCGCTGTGATATTTCAGGGGCACCTCCAGAAATCACCTTCCTCCATGTGGAGCACTGGCTGTCCTTTCTAAGCCCGGCTTACATCAAGATTCCCTTGCTTTGGCTCTTTCTAGCCTCGTGCTGTGGGTAGGACTCTCTCCTTGGCAGTGAAATTGCAAACTCTCTTTTGGTGATGTGTAAGAAGGATACTGAACAGACTTATTTTTGTGGCATAGGAACATCAGCAAATGTTTTATAAGACCACCAATTGTTGTTGAAAGTTTAGAAAAGAATGAATGTGTGGCCAGACCTCCTCCTAACCTGGGTAAGAGCTGCCCTTACTCTGGATAGGTACACTAAAAAAGAAATTCCCTCTTGTAGAAGTATCATAATGCTCTGCCTGCCTGTGTGTTTCTGTGGGCTTGTGTTTGTTTTCGTGTGCTGTAAACCCCGAGATAGAATCTCCTGGTTTATAAGGGCTAATAATTTGTTCCCAAATTTAACAAGGTGCTTAATCACATGGCTTTCTTTAACTTGATTTAATTACAAGTAGGTTGTGTACTTAAAGCTAGGCTTGCACTTAAGTACCTTGCTTAACTGAGGTGCACCCTTTTTGGTGTCGCTCTGTCACTGGGTTTAATGGATGTGGAGAGTTTATGGGCCTTGCTGAGGAGCATTTATGCACATGTTGTGCATAAAACATAAAACATAGCTGGGGTCAGTGACAGCAGAACAGGGCTAAGTTCTCAGTTATGACTGGCTGTAAATTTCCGTAAGGCTTCTCCAGTACCTCTTTATTTTTGTTGAATTTTTGATGTAATAAAAGACAAATTCTAGAATTATGATTCGTTGTCTGTCCTTCGTTTTGCAGTCTTTTTTAAAAGAAGTTTTGTAATGCAGGTTGTGTGTAAAGAAATCAAATTGTGGGGCAGAACTTGAAAATTCCTTTTTATTATATCCAATTTGAATTAATTGTTGTTGTTTGTTAAGACTGCACCAGATTGCTTTGTGTCCCAAAGCTCTCACTGCCCAGTACTTGCTGAGAAGGGGGGGGAAAAGCTGTATCAAGTTTTTTTGCAATTAAAAATCTGGAAAAACTTGTTTAAGAAACTATTAGCCCAAGAACATGCATCTTTTGTCAGTATAATATGCAGCTCTGAATACAACTCTTTTTATCAAGAGTGCAGTGTTTCATATTTAATCAACGTAAAATTGAGTGCTTCCCTCACATGAATGTAACACAGATCAAGTCTCAGCCAAAGCAAATAAAAGAATGAATGCTTTGTTAATCATCCATAACTAATTTGTGCATACACAGAAAAAATGAATTCTGTTTTTGACAAGACCTTTTTCATAGGAACAGCAAGGGAGAATTGAACATGTAATGTGCATTAGTAATAGAGACTAGCAATGGGAAGATCTGAGATGTTTGCCTCGGACAACTTCAATTTCTTGATAGTAACAGTATTTAACAGAAACCTGAGGTAAGAGAAGGGTGTGTTTTTAACTTGTTTGCCAAAATGTAATGAGACAAACCCATGCTGATGCAGACATAGATGGATTCTTGTATGCCTTGCCATATATTCATAAGTGTTGCAGGGAGCTGCCACATATCTCTGTGACAAACTCAGCTAATAGATAATACACAGTGAAGGAAATGTTAAATGCATTGCTTCTTTGCACAGGCAATATGATTGTGTTGCTCTACTGACAGTGTGGTTATGGTTGATGGGGCAGCTTCATTACAAGCCCCTGTTTTCAGGCTATTGCAGCTTTAACAAAAAAAAATTCGACTGAAATTTTCTATGCTTGTCAGCCTTGAGGTGAATTTTACTTTAAGTACAAAGTTAGAAGAAATCCATTTAGCTAGTTCCCTGATTGAAACAAATTTGGAGAGAGGGAGGGATGTGCTTTCAAAAACTTGAGGTTTATGTTTATTGCTGAGATGCATTTTGGAATGCTTTATGTTTATGCTTGCTGTTGAAATGTACACTGTGTTGTTTATAAACACAGATATAAATAACTGCACCACACACTATTCCCAGTGCTGTGTGTGCACAGGGTGTGACAGCTGAGGTGTCTGACATGTGTGAGCACGTCCCCATTCCAGCTCCACACGGATGTGAATTTTCAGCTGCCTCCCTTTTGCCCTGCTCACATTCCCACCCTTTGAATGCGATCTCACGACGCTGCTGAGATCCACAAATCCCGTGGTGTTCTTTCTCCTTCTGTTGGAACCCAGGGCACAGAGAATGTTTCTTTGCCAGTTTTAGGAAGCTCTGACCCTCAGCAGAACACTGCCTTTAACCTCTGTCCCAGGGAAAAAATTGCCAAGGCTCTGGGATGGGTTGGAGCACACAGGTGTGAACTAGGTAGCAGTAGTAATAGTTTGTCACAGGGCGAAGAATTTAGGGTTTTAGGATTTTAATATGAGAGTGAATAGGGGACAAGATGGAGGATTTTGGGTGTTGTCTCATCTCCTTCTTGCTCTTCTTCCACTCCATTTTCTGTAGCACTGGTGGCACAAAGTCATTGGTTAGAGAAAGCAGTGGCACAGGTGCTACGTGAGTAGATTAGTGGAAGTTATTGGTAGAAAAGTAAAAACAAGATACGTGTTAGAAAGTAATTGGGCTGATTAGCTTTAAAAGTCCTTGGTTTTGGGTGTTTGCTCTCCATTTGCTCCATCTTGTGCCTTGCTTTCTGATGTGCTAAGTCTGGTGTACCAGGCTTCTGATAACAGAAGAATAAGCAAAGACCAAAGACAGAGAAAACTCAGAGTCTGGCTCGTTCTTCATCCTTGCCAAGAACTCACAAGGGAACTTCCTCCAAAGGGCCCAGGAGGCAGGATCCCAGCCCTGGGGGACCACCAAAAAACCCCACACCTTCCTGAACTCTGCTGTGCACAGGAGCCATCCCCTGCCAGCCACGCTGCTCTGACATAACACTGGGAGGAGGCTTGCATATTGAATCTGTATCACCCGGGTTTTGGTCTTCTGAGTAGAACCCTGTGAGGAATGGGGTTCCTGTTAGGGTGAGGTTACCCATAGTAAGGCGTGAGGTGGTTGTTGGTAGTATTTTTTGAAGACTTCCTATTTTTTTTGATGTCTTGTTTGCGAGACATTGTTGAGGTTGTGGAGAATAGAACCTGAGCATAGGAATAATATGGCTTTGAAAAATGCATGGGTTGAGATGTGGAGAAAGGCTAGTTTGGGGAGATTCAGTCTGATTGATTGAGCACATCCAGAGGGGAAAACGAGGCTGGTGAGGGGCTGGGAACACAAACCCTGTGAGGAGCAGCTGAGGGAGCTGGGGGTGCTCAGCCTGGAGAAAAGGAGACTCAGGGGTGACCTCAGCACTCTCTGTGACCCCTGAAAGGTGCCTGTGCTCAGCTGGGGCTGGGCTCTGTCTCCAGGCAGCACTGACACAACCAGAGCACACAGCCTCGAGCTGCACCAAGGGAAATACAGGTTGGACATTGGGAAGAACTTTTTCACCCGAAGAGTGATAAAGTTCTGGAATGTTCTGCCCGGGGAGGTGCTGGAATCACCATCCCTGGGTGTGTTTAACAAAGCCTGGATGTGGCACTGGGTGCCAGGGATTAGCTGAGGTGTTGGGGCTGGGTTGGACTCCATGATCTCAAAGGTCTCTTCCAACCCAGTAACTCTGTGAATTCTCTGATTGTGACTTTTATTAGGCCTAGTTGGCTTGTATTTCACACAGGCTTGCACACAGCTGTGCCCTGTGCCTTAGCAGACCTGGGGGAGATGCTCACACCCCTGGCTGCTGTAGCTTTTGGGGAAAGGAGAGGAACAGGCAGTGCCTGAAGTGGGGTGATGCCAGCAGCAGAACCATTGGGCATTAGTGAGCTCAGCATGTTGGGATCTAGGCTTTGCAGGAAAGGATGGCCTTTTATTGCTAAGGGAAACAGGATGGTCACATTCCAGGGCTCTCGAGTGGTGCAGCACAAGCTGTAGCTCTGCAAACACTAGGAAAAATCCATGTACTTTGTAAAGATACAGTGATGTTTGCATCGAGTGCAAGGACAGTCTGAGTTTAGCTGATCAAAGGCACCTAACAGTAAATTTAAACCTGTCAGTATAGAAGAAGAGAAACTTGCACAGCATCTCTAGAGGAAGTGATCTGAAAGAGCAAAAAAGCTACAAATGCTAAAGTGAATGTTGCTCAAATCAGTTCTCCATCTCCTGTATGCTTCTGTGGGAGAGTGTTCAGGAATTGTTTCTGCATTACCAAACAGTCCAAGGGAGAAAGCAATTGAAGAGGTTATAAATGGATACATAAAGCAAGGTTCAGTATTTCAGGGTTCAATAGTTATCTGCTACTTATTAAAATTACCCAGCTCACCTGCAATTTTTTCTCTGTTGTCCTTTGGAAGCAGCAAGCCCCCTTCAGAAGGGGGATACCTATCTCATATGGATGGTCTGTTAATAAATTGCTCAACTAAAATTTTAATCGTGCACATATTTTGCCATCTGTCCAGTAGTTGTCTGAGAAGCTTAATAGTATTTTTTTTTTGCTAGAAAAATCTGGACCTCTGAATTTTCTTTGTGTTATTCTGCATAGTGTAGATGAATTCCCTCCGTTTATTAGGTATAGTTTCTTTTTCTAAACTTTGTGTCTGATGTTCATCCCTGGAGATGTGCAGAGCCTGTGGATGCAGAGGATTAGCCTGCAAAGATGAATGGTTTGTTGTTACCTACAGCAGGTCAGTTGAGCACAGCCACAGGTGTGATTTTAGTCAGAAAGAGCCTTTCACTACACACCTCAGTCTCTTGGGGTGCCAGGGAAATCTCGTGGGGCTGTGAGAAGACAGAAGCTGAAGTAGCAGAGAGTGTTTTCTCTTTGCTTACTGAAATTATTGTCTCTGCTTGTGCTACATAAAAAACAATGTGTGGTGCTTCCAGTATAATGATTCATCAATGTAGATGTGCTGTTAAAACCAACATGTTGGTGTTTTTTCAAGGAGTCCTCAAGCTTAAAGCTAAGATATGACCAGTATGATAAATAGTTTGGTACAAGGGCTTTGGTTCTGAAAAGGACGAAGGTCACTTTGTGAGGATAACAAATATATATTTATGTCATTAAAGGTAGCTGTTTCAATGTTTAAAAATGCTTTGTTTCATTCCAAGCCCTGATCTTGAGGGCTCCAATGTTTCTGATTTTTAAAATTTATTAATTTAAGTTATATAAAGAGGAATTTTTTAAAAGAATTTTTTAAACATTGAATTCTCCATTAAAATCATAATTCTTAATAATGTTCTGGGTACCTTGAACCATTATTTGCTTTTAAACAAGTTTTCAGCAGAGATCGTGCTGCCTTCATTCGGTCCTCCAAATCTCCCATCCGTCTGTCTAAATTATTTTAACTGACATAGTTTCTAATTTACTCTCTCCAGTTGAGAGAGCTCCCCGTAGCTTGTCTATTTTAGCATTTAATTGCTGTATACTCTCCCAAATTAAATTCTGTAGTGATCCATTTTGCTCTGCTGGTGAAGCAGTGATCTTTTCATCTGAGCAAGGTGCTGCATGCTGCTCAGGGCTGCCATCCCACGCCAGAGAGGAAGAATTTTGTCAATTATTTTCTGCCAAAGTTTGCTCCTCCTTAAAATCTGCATATCTTTGTGGGCTTTTTTTTTTTGTAAAAGATGAAAAGGCAGCCCCTAAAAATATTATGCTGTACGTTTTCCTTGTTTGTGAGAAAGACAGTAATAATTATTGTTCCTTTTGACAAAATAATATCCAGTAAGGAGACTTGTTGTCTTCCCTAGTTAGGTATTTTTTGGATAATGTTTGTACAGTGATTACTGATTACTTAATATATATATGTTAAAGAGGGACCATTTACTGTCTAAATAATTAGGAACTTGGGTAGTTTTTGATCTGGGAAATGTTTTCCTGTTATTTCTCGAGATGTGTGTGTGGAAAGGAGGGCACTGGAGCCTCGGGGGTTACAGAAGCACAGCAGGGTCACAGCTCTGTGTGGCCACGCTGAGTTCAGGTGTGCAGAGGTAAAGCACATCCTGCTGATTTCTCTGGGGGGACTCTTTCCCCAGCCCAAATAACACAGAGGAATATACCCCAGGAACAACACCCAGCCAATATTTTGATTCTGTGTAACTCTAGAAGCTTGGAGGCAGTTTAACAGAAAATACAAAGATGTTTCTTACTTATTTGCACCTCTTATATTAACCCAGAAGAAGACTTTTCAGTCAGTTGGGAAGTACAGGATACAAGGTCATTAAAAACAGATTTTTAAGGAAAGAAGACTGCATGAAATTCACATTACAGCATTATTTGTCTCTCCTGTAAATCAAGAATCTAAGTTCAGACCTTTTGTGTGAAGGCGTTAATGTTTTGCCTTGCTTCCTTTGGAACAGAGTTGGGCACTGTTTAATGGTGTGACGTGTCTGTCATCTGTGATCATCCTCTTCCCAGCAGAAATGAGCTGTTTGGTTTACAGCTGTGGTCCAGGCTCTCTGCACTTTGTTCCTCAGATATTTTAGTCCTGCTTGCTGTGAAAGGAGCTCTTTAGTAGGGAGTGATGGGGGTGATCCCTGCCCAAGGCTGGTGGTGCATGGCACTGCTGCACATTGTTCTCCTTGGAGATCAGGCTGTGGGAATCCTTCGTGCCAGGCAGGTGTTTATAGAAGGGGTGGCACTTCCTGTGTAGTGAGTTTTGGGATGCCTGCCACTGCTCAGAGTCAGCAGCGTTGTGGCAGGAACAATGCATGGTTGCATTGCTGAAAAGGGATTTGTGTGATGAGTGGCTCTGGCCCTGTGTCTGTGTCAGAAAATTCAGCTCCGTTGGCTGCAGCTTGGCCAATGTTAATGTTCCCTTCTCTGTCCCCAAACTTTGTAACGTGGTGCTCATTTGAGGGTTTGTGGAGGTAACTTAAAACGCCGGGGAGGGATAGTGTTGGGGACTGCTCCTTGAGAAACCATGCACAGCTTTCTGGTGGGATTCCTGTGCCTTCAGGTTGGCTGGAACTTGTCTTTCTGATGGCACCACTGAGTTGCACTTCTGTTGCTATCTGAGGTGACAATGTTTCTGAAGTCTGTGCAAACACAAGCAGCACGCTTAGAAATTGGGAACTACCCGAGTTCATTATTGCTAATATTCTTCTGTACAAAAAAGGAATGCAGCTTTTTTTGATCTACTGAGTATTGCTTGTTTTACATAGTTCTTTGCCTGAATTCAGAAATCAAAGTACTCCAGGGTATTGGGAAGTCTTTCTGTTTTCTGTATTAATTTTCATTTTGCTAGCTTCGAGTTCCTCTTCTTAGTCCAGATTTTTAATAATTTGCTCAAATTTTTCCTAAAGTACCAGGATGCACAAGTATCAACCACCCAGTAGGCACGGTGCAGAGCCAGCCACACGTGTCATCCTGCTGCTTTGCCAGCTGGGAGCAGCTGATACTGCTTGATGTACTGCTCAGATAGGGTTATTTCACCCAAAATATGGGGTATGTTTGAGGGGAGCAGCTGATACAGCTTGATGTACTGCTCAGATAGGGTTATTTCACCCAAAATATGGGGTATGTTTGGGGAATAGGAGGAGGAGACTGTCCAGGGAAGTGAAGCTGCTTGTGAGAGAAAAGTGTAGGATACAAAAGCAGAAATTCCCCAACACAGGAGAGAAAGATGGAGAAGTATTGCTATGTGTTTATGTGCAGGTGTTACCCTTCTTAAGTGAATTACAATGATCACTTTTGCAAACAAGGTACTTTTAAAATAACTTAGAGGTTTCTCAGAGCCTTTAGTTGATCCAACACAGCCATTATTCTGTTAGGCAAGAAGATAGGCCTGCTGTAGTTTCTGCTAACATACTAAGTAGTTATATTTTAAATATTTAATTAACAATTTCTAGGAGAATAGCACTTTTTTTCCCAGTCTGCTGTTTCACTTGCTAGAACCATACAGTTACAAACATGAAACAACAAAAAATAGCTGTTAACCAGTGCTCCACATATTCTCTTGTGAGTCCAGCAGTGCCCATTCTCAGCCTCAGTAGGATGTTTGAGCTGGAAGATAACATAGAGGTATTTGTATTTTACTGGCATTGTATGTTGTCTTCTGTCTTTCTGCAACATTCAGGTATCATAGCTGATTTTATTTGCATAATGCATTGCCTTTCTTGAAAGTAAAGGGTTTCCAAATTGCTGTTTTCTTACAGAATGCATTCCATCTTCACTGTTGAGTGTTGTATTTTGTCACTTCTCTTTATTATTGCAATGGATTGTTTCTCTCTTGTGACTTCAAAATTGACTTTTCATGCCACCCTTTCATAAAACAGGATGTGGCAACCCTGGCAGTCACATGAATGTAAAACACCTGGAGGCATAACAGAGCCTTACACAGTTTAAACTTTGATTATATAGGCAAAAGCAGGAAAGTTGAGCAATTAAAACATTTGCACTGGGACTCCTGCTTGACTTTCCACATGCTCATACGAGACACAAGTAAAGTCCAGATCAGGCTTCTACCATTAAATAGATATTATTTATTCAATATCCTACCAAAGTGGGCTTCTCTTTGGAATAACTCATTCAAGCCTATTGCTCATCTGTTTCTGTCTGCTCTGCTTGTAGGTTTGCTGTCTACTCCATTCTTGGATTATTTTATCCCTGCTAATTTAAGGATTATTTATCCTTCTGCAAGAAAATGTCTCTGTGTTTCTGGGGTAACCCAGATTCTATAGGAAGCATTGTAGGTTTTTAGGAAGAAAATGCTACACTTGTAAGAAGTGGTTATTAGCATGCTCTGACATTTAAAGACAATTTTTTAGAAGTTGGTTGTGTGTCAGAGTAGAAAACACAATCCATTGTGAAATCAGTCATGGATCTAAGCATCTTGAGAATATTCTTTTAAGGTGCAAAACGTTTTTCCCCATTTACTTATGTAGCTAAAACCATGTAAGGCCAAACCTGTAAAGCTTAAAAGGAGAAAACATTGCAAAACTTCTAACAGATTTTACTTTCTGGAAGAGTAGGAGGATATACTTAAACTTGCATGTGAAGGAAAATAAGACTTGAAAGATCAGGCACTGTCTGTTTTTGTTTGGGTTTGGGGGTTTTGTTTTTTGTTTGGTGGTGGGGTGGTTTTGTTTTGTTTTGTTTTTTGTATGATAATATTACAAATTTGGATTTTTGTAGGCAATTGGAACTTGGAAAGTCAACTTCTGTCTTTGGCCCACAAAAATGTTATGAAATTAATTAATTTCTTAGGAAGACTGAACTCAATTGCCAAGTGTATCTTGTTCTTCACAGCACATCAGGATATGTAGTGATGGGAAAATCTTCTTGCTCATGGCTGGCTTCTTCCCTTTGTCCTGGCACACTGCTGCCTGCATTCTTGTCTCCCTTCTCCTCTACCTCAGCTGACACCAGAAGATTCCATTAGGAATTGCTGATGATCATCTTCACTGGGAGAACTTTGCCTCTTCCTTATTCATGTCCCTTATTCCCTCTCTGATCCTGATAATCTGAAGGTGCAAATGACAAGGTGATCATTTGTACAGCAAGTAGATACTAAGTGAAAATGTAATTTCACATCATTTCAAAATTCTTCTGCCTTGCTATCTTGCCTAGCTTTTGCATGCCTGCAAGTTCAATGTTGTGTCCTTTCTCTTCACTTCACAACACCACTGAATTGGAGATGGGCTTGGCTTATCTGGCTTGCTTTGACTTTTTTAGAAAAATCACTTTGCTAAAGACAGCATGCACCTGACTCACCAGATAAGATGGTGTGTTTGTAACAAGAGAAAGCAGCTCTGCCCCCAGATACCCCTGTTTTTTGGAGTCACTGAAGCATGTTGGTGTTCCTGTGGTGCTTCCCCCAGGAGACCCAGTGGGAGGTGTGTGTGCTCTCTCATGGCATTGGGTGCATAGAGCAGGTGAGCCAGCACTGAGAAGGCATCTGTGGCTACACAAGGGAATAAATCCAGATCTTTGTTGGATTGGGGATGTTCACAGCTGCTGGGAAGTGATTTTTGTGGTCAGACTGAGAGGAGCACATCAGAGCACAGGCATGGTGTGGCTGCACAGTGATTCATCTGGGAGGCTGCAAGCAAGCACCCACATTCATGATTTGTTCTAAGATCTGTTGATCTTGCTAAGATCAACATCTTGCTGTCAACACCAACTATTCAAAATCTTCCTAGATGAGCTGTCTGAGATCCTGCTGGGTGTAGGTGCCTGAGCAGGCGCTGCAGTAAACCTTGCATTCGATATAACGAGTTGTAATGTTAGTTGTTCTAAAGGTCTGCTACAATAACAGATGATTGCTGCTCATACCTGTGTGGTAATGGGAACTCCCTGATGGTACTTTCCATTTTACACCTTGTCAGAACCTTGGACCTTAATCTTGCTCTGTGATTGACAACTGCAGCCAGGGAGGGAGCCCTGGTATTGTTTGTGAGAGTCACATCTGTTCAACTCCATTCAGCTGAGAGTATTTGCATATTCTTAAGTATTTCTTCTGAGAGGGCCTAAATCCTTCTCAAGTGTTTGATGCATTTTTGAAATTCATTCATAAGGTATCTACATGCACTAATAGTTCTGTAGAATATTGCTGTGCATAATCTGTCAGATAAGGCTAGTTTTTTAAACAAGGTATTCTTTGGGGATGACATATTACATTCTGACTTATTCTACTGGGCAGAAATGTCAAGTACTTTGAAAAAGGATGCTTGAGTGTTTTGATTGAATTAGTATTCTTTATTCAACACAAATTGTCAACTGCAGTAAAATGTAGTCTTATTGTGAGAACATTTTTCAAAAGAATTAATAGCAGGGCTTTTTTGTTTTATTTTTTGTTACTGGAGCTTTTTTTACATATAATCATTCCTTTCCTGCTGATGCTGATATTAGATGGAACAAGAGAGTAGACTCTTAGATGCATTTTAGATTAATTTGTCTGAATTGTTAAATCATGAGCAACACTTTTATATTGAAACACAGCTTTGGCTTTTCAAATAAAATTTTGGCTTTTATCTCTTTTGCTCCTTATTTTTTTCCTTGCAAAATTATTATCAGTATTTTTGGAAGTATTGTCAGTTTTAGTTTCAGGAACCTTTCACTCTTGATAGTGCATGTGCAACACTAATGAGAAGAACCACTGCTCTGAAAAATTTTCATGTGTTATATTTGAGCATGGAGCACAAAGTAGATGACCTCAAACCACTATGCAAAGAAATACATGCGTGGTCCAAAGCTGTGTCTTCCACAGGCTGGAAGTTCCAGTCCAGAACCACCCAAGTTTGGACAGAGCGAGTCCAATTTGCTGTGAAAAGAAATGGAAATATATTCCCAGCAGTTTACGTGGATCTGCTTCAGGCTCAAGCCTTTAAAGACATCCTAGATCTCATAATGGAACACCACTAATCACAATGGACAACCTTTTCTTTATTTTTTAAATTGCACTGAAAAAGTGTTCAAAGCTCCACCACCATTAGTGACGGACGTAGTTTAAGAAATGGTTTTCTGTAGCTTGACAGGGCTGTAGTGATTTTTGAAAAAAAAAAACCAACAAAAAAACCCCCAAAATAACCCCTACAGATTGAATAAGTGCATTTTTTGTTTTGTGCACATGCAGGTTTTAGTGTAGCAGCACCTTTTACTTTTTTTTTTTTTTCTTTTGCTTTCAGGAATCTCCTTCTGGACGTAGGAAAGCGCTCGCCACCAGCAGCATCAACATGAAGCAATATGCCAGCCCCATGCCTACACAGACAGATGTCAGGTTAAAATTCAAGCCTTTGTCTAAGAAAGTGGTATCTGCCACGCTGCAGTTCTCCTTGTCTTGTATTTTCCTGAGGGAAGGAAAAGCCACGTAAGTTGTTTGTTTGTTGGGGTTTTTTTTAAGGCAGCCTGCTTTGTGTTGCTTTTCAAAGAATGCTTTGGATAAAGAGCTCTTTCTGTATAGAATGATGGAATTTGAGAGTATCCTTCAGCATACCTATCATTCCTGCCATACTTGGTTTCTTGACTGAGTAAAAGTTGTTTCTTACTCTGATTTCAGCCTTGTGTTCTTCAGAGACAAATGGCTTGTGCTCTGCTCTTACAGACATTTTAAATAACAACAGCTTAAAAGTACCTGCAGGTCTGAAGTGAGTGGGAGTGTGTGTTTATGTGCATGTGTGTGTTCATCCAACAATACCCTGGGCAGATTTCAAGGGAGCCCACTGATATTTCACAAAGAATTGCAATAAGGACAAAGCCTGTTGGAAGGTGAGGGAGGGTGGAGTTAGAGTTAAGATTTTGGGTTGAGCACAAGAACATCCTGTGGAAAGAGTTCTCTTGGGCACTGATTACACTCCCTTGACTCTCTCACTTGGTTCTAGATTTTAAGTTATTAACAGGGCTTTCATAGTACCCTGATCAAGGGATCTGAAAAAAGCTGCTCTTTGTGAAAGCTTTGGTTTCCAGTTTGTGTCAATAGGCACTGCCTTTTTTTTAATCTTGTTGATGGTTTCAGATATTTAGAAAAGGGATTTTAATTTCTGTAACAGCATCAGGAGTTAGGAATGAATGTAGGTGCTGCATGCGGCATGTGGGCAGTAGGTCTGGCCAAGCATTTTCACTTTAACCAAAGCAGACCAGGCAGGCACTTACCAGCCTTTCTGGGCTGGTTTAAAATTCTAGGAAGCAGTTGTTAACTCTTGATGCAAAGCAGTATTTCTTTACCCTTTACAATTTTGTTAACTGAAAACTTTCCCTTCAGAAATTGATATATATTTATGAGTTATATTAATTTTGTTTTTTCACTATATTCAAGATCAGATCTGATATCGCAGACTTCCCTGAAGAAAACATCAAAATATTTAAAGAATTTTTTAGAACGCAGTAATATCAGATGTGGTATTAACAAGCTGCATTTTAATGCCTGGTGTGATGTTTGTTGTTTAGGGATGAAGACATGCAAAGCCTGGCTAGTTTGATGAGTATGAAACAAGCTGATATTGGTAACCTAGATGATTTTGAGGAAGACAATGAAGAAGATGAAGAAAACAGAGTGAATCAAGAGGAAAAGGCTGCAAAAATTACAGGTTGGTTTTGCCACAGGCATTGTAAAGTATAGTTTCCTTTGCGAATTGTCCCATGTTTTTTATCCTTATGCTGTATTTTTATTTCACTTTAAAAAAATCCTAACAATCCAAAACAAATTTAAGGTAGCTTGATTGAAGAGGAACCCATCCATAAGTCAAGGAAGTTTAATATTTGTGAATCCAAGGGCGTTGGTTTGTGTCTGTGTGTCCTGGTTTTGGGAGAGAGTGCACTAAGTAGGTAGCATTTTAGGGAAGCAAAGAAGAGAGGAGCAGAAAAAGCAGAGGGAAAGGGTCAGTGAGTGAGAAGACAAGAGGAGAGGCTCAGGTGAAGTAGTGAAGGCAGTTTGTGAGAGTAACTGTGAAATGAGTTGTGCCATGGACAGATGCTGAGGTTCTGCTCAATAACATGGCAATTCCTCTTGCTGCCTTTTGGGTGGGGGTGTCTCATGGAAAAGAAATTGGGAGGCTGTTAAAGGACTTGAATGAATTTGGTAGTGAGGTTGTTTGAAGTGAGGTCGTGTAACCACATTTGAATTGCTGATGGGAATGCTTAGTGTGTTCAGGGTAGCTGAACTAATCGAGGCAAGTCAAATCAGGGTGAGGTGATGTTAAATTGTTGGTAGAGATCAGAGTGTAGTACTGCTCCAGATGGGTTCTGTAGGAGCTCTTTGTGCAAGGAATCAGAAAAAGAAAATTAACTTCTGGTGCCAGACTTCGTAACTTGCAGTGCTCTCTTAAAATGTCTGAAATGAAGGGATCCTTCTCCAAAGTGGGGGAAGAGCATCCCAAGCTGAGAAGTGAATTGTCAAATCTGTTCTTGAAAACTCAGAGGAACATTGGTTCAGTGTTATGAAACATTACTTTCATCACTTCTTTTTGAGCTTTCGTTGCAATCAAAAGGTTCAGCCTGAAGCATTTATTACTTAGTTACATTTAGTGTTGTGAAAGGATGCAAATATGTTTTCTGTATGCTTTACATATTCAATTAGACATTTTTTACCCTGGCCAAATCTCTAGTTATGCTGTATGTGTCTGGCACAGAGCATATTGGAAAGTCTGGAATGAAATGTCTGAGAAACCAGGATAATGTATTCTTGGTCAGGGAGCAGAGCTGTGCCAGTCTGGTCACACTGAAATCGTTCTGCAAGGTCCACTTCTTTCCCAGTGTAACCAGAATAAATCAGATCACAACACCAAACAAAACCTGACATGTTCACCAGGCCATTGGATAATCACAGAGAAGGCCAAATTAAGGAGAGGTAATGTTCAGTCTGGAGAAACTCCTGTGCACAAGGGTTTTATCAGATCTGCCTGGGCACTGTGCTGAGGACTACAGGAGACCTGTATGCAGAAGGGTGAAAAGCAGCTGATGTTGCTTCCCAGCACTTGATTTTGCAGCACTCAACAAGGCTCCAAGTGATTCCTAAACAAGCAAAAGCCTGATCTAGGTTAGACCAGGCTGTCTACTATCCTTTGAGTATGGAGTGAACACCCTGGGAAGGGTGAGCTGGCTGATGTGCAACACAAGCTATTTTAGTCATTGCAGCTTTTCCACCTGCTATTGCAAAGGCCAAAATTATCTGTTCAAAACTATCAATACCTCCTTGAAAGACAGAAATAATCAATACTGCAGGAATACACAATTTCTGTGCCTTGCTCAGCCTGCTCTGATTCTGTTTTCTAACCACACAAGATGGGGGTGTTGGGTTGGTTTATTTTGTACATGAATCATGACTTGGGGAAGGTCAGCCCTGGACTTTTTCTTCTTATGTTGGTTACAACAGCTGAGTTGCTTTATGAGCCTGGCCACCTTTTGCCACCTTTGAGAAGGAGAGGGATGTTGAAGGGGAATGAGTGCATGCAATTTCCCAAGCAAAAGGGGGAAACAGAAAACATAGGGCAGTAAGTAAACATTAATAAATAAGATGTAAAGTATCTATTTCAACATTTGTTCAAGATGGCTTTCATTGGCAAGTTGCAGTGACTCCTGTAGTAAATATAATGCATGGGGAAGGCTAGGAGGAGAGCTGAGGAAGCAAGGGAGAAAGAGGTAGGAATCATTGTAGAAAAGCAGGAAAAAATCTAGAAAGGAGGAAATGTGACAAAACTGATGTGGCAAAGAACTCTTTCGAAAGCAGTATTCACAGGATACCATAAAGTTAATTGAAGAAGTTACATAAGCCTTTTGAAAGCTTGCTGCTACCAACATTTTCTCTTCTTGTGCTGTGTTGGGTGTTGGCAGCTGAGGAGCTGGAATGCTTCACTGACTCAGAGTGCCCTGCAGCAAGTCCCTCACCTCGGTGTGCCTGTTTTCCCAACTGTAAAACAGGGATACTGCCTGGAACACCTCATGGGGACATGGCAGCAGTGCACAGTTCATGTTTGTAATTGGCCTTGGAATAAGTAAAGTGCAAGTAGCAAAGAGGGAGGGGTTGTTCTCCTACCTTTGGCTCCAGGTTTTCACAGAATCACA
>VXAX01006323.1:75436-92387 GCA_013399835.1 Leptocoma aspasia | reverse complement strand
TGTGGGGTGCTGTAGGCTGATGTGGGATGGTGTAGGGTGCTGTGGGGTGCTGTGGGGTGCTGTAGGGTGCTGTAGGGTGCTGTGGGATGGTGTGGGGTGCTGTGGATGGTGGGAAGGTGTCCCTGCCACGGCAGGGGTGGCCCTGGGTGGCCCTTCCCAGCCAAACCAGTCTGTGCTCCGAGCAGCAGAGGGGCTGCAGGGGGTCAAACCCCACAAAGATGCTTCAGGCGCCTCGTGCAGCCTCCCCTGCCAGCCCTGGAGCAGATGCTGGCACTGCCCAGGGCTGGTCCCCGCTGTCCCCAGGGGAGGAGGTGGCTGCTGCAGGCAGCAGGGCTGGGGGAACAGCAGAGCTGTGACCCACGGGCAGGATTTTGCACCCCCCGAGCTCCCCGGGCTTGCGCAGCTTCAACGTTTTGAAAAAACAGAAGATCCTCTAAACAAACCTGATCCTGGCAATGAACCCCGAGCTGGGCTGGGGCGGGATGAGCTTCAGGTTCCTCTCACTGCCCAGATCCAGTTCTGGAAATGACAGTGCTCACTGACACAAATCTCAGCTCCGGCAGGAAGATTTGCGGCTCAAAACGATTTCTGTGTTTGGGGAGGGAAGGGCAGAGCAGGCTGAGTCCCCACTCCATCCCTATTGCCGTGGTCTGTGCGGTGACAAAGGGCTCTTGACAATAATATCAGAAGGCTAAATATGATTTATTAACATGACTCCATAATCCAAAGGATTTGGGCTGTTATCTGCCCAGTCTGGAGCATCTGAAGCTCCTGCTTCCAGCTCCATCCAAGGAATGCCAGAATAGCTTACACAATCAGAGATAACAACTTCTCACCTCATAGGTTGAAAGGAAGAAAACCTCCATCTCCCATTATTAGGAGACAGGCAGAGAAATCCAAATGTCCTTGAAACACAAATCAGAGATTTTGTTTACAGAAACTTGTACAGAGTAAAAGACAGTAAAAAGATGCTTTCCCATGGGAAGATTTTTCTGCAGCTTGTGTACAGAGAAACTTATAACATGTTCTTGCAACACATTCCCCTCAGCTGGGCACTGGGATCGAAGCCATCAGAGCACAGCAGCTCTCCCTGAAGCTTCCCAGGCTTTCCTGAACGTCCCAACCCCTGGAGAAGACGGGGTGCCCATGGTGTCACCCCCTCTGCTGTCCCTCCCTCCCCAGCAGAAATGTCCCTCCAGAGGGGTTTTGGCCTCGCTGCAGCAGCCAGGCTCTCTCTTTCTGTCACTGCTCCCAGTGCCTGGGGGGAGGAGAGCCAGGGCTGCTTTCTGTGAAGCTGTTGGTGCTAAAAGGAATAGCTGGGGCAGTGTGGGTGGTGGGTGAGAACGGGCTTACTCACACGGGGCTGCCTTTTGTTGCTTTTAGATTTGAAACCCGAATTTCGGGGCAGAGCTGCTCACAAGGCGCTGTAAATAAATCAGCAGAGAGGGCAGAGGAGAGGTGCTGGAATTCTGGGGGCTCTGTGCCCCCTGGGATCAGGTAAGGATGGGAAAGGCAGAGGGAAGGAATCCAGTTTTGTTTTGGGGAAGATGAGATGGATTCACACACCACGGCTGGAAGGAGATGAGATTCAAGGACTCTCCCAGAATCATTCTGGGCTTCTGTGGTTCCATCACCTTTGGGAGAAACAACCAGGGAGGGCAGCCAGGATATAAAATCTTGGATTGAGGTGCTGGTCTGGGACCTGTGGGAGGTGATGGCCACAGTTTTTTGCAGGAGTCAGCTGCAGTGGGAGCAGAGCATGGAAACCTGGGGGGATCTGCGACCTGCTGACTCCAAAGGAATTTGATTCACTGCAACATTTGAAATTTTTAGTAGTTAGTAGAAAAATAACCCCTCTCTCCTCACCCCACCTGCTTTATTTTTAGCAGCAAGCTTCCTACTAAGGAAAAAAAAATTAAAAAAATTTATTTCTTGCTTTTGAGGGGATTTTGATCAAAAGTCTGGCTCTGCTCCAGGCTGATCACTGGGGAGGGATGAATCACAAAGATCTCTGCTCTTATCTGTCAACACAAGAAGTGCCTGCTGCTCTTGCAAGGATGGAGGTGAAGCCCCTTCCTCCAGCCGTGGTTTGCTGTGCTCCCGTGGTGTTGGTCAACTCTGGACAGCCCCAGGAGGACAAAATGTCCTGTGGCTCGTGTGGATGTGCAGGAGGAAGGAGCGTTGTGCAATGGCACTCCAGAGCCCTCAGCTGGCTGCTGCTTCACTGCTGCCCTTTGCTTTGTGATGATGAGGGTTGTTTACTGTTTATTGCCCTAATTTACCTCTGAGAGGGGCTGTTTTTCCATGCCTGAGCTCTCAGGACTTGCAGAGCTGCTCTGAGTCTGCTGGCAGCCAGCTGCCTCCTTCTGCTGGCCAAGGAGGCTTTGGCTTGGTTGCCTTTCTGCCCTGGCTTGGTTTGTACCCTGGGAACACCTCCTGGTAAGCTGGACAACTGAAAAAGGCAAAAATTCTCTGCAAAATCAGCTGATGGTTGTATTTTTCTAGGAATTAGGACCAGGCACATCAGGGGAATGTCAGGATTTCCTGGTGTGAGGCTTGGCCTGTGCACGGCTAAATGGTTTAATGCTCAGAAAATGCTGGATTTATAAAAGATCCATTGGCATCAGCTTGCTCAGACCTGGGGCTGCAGGGATCCTGCTGAGGGCTGCCTGTAAAATGACAGGTGGTGATGGAAATCTGGCTGTAAAAGCAGAAGAACGAGATGTGATTTTTGCTCAGAGTAAGGTTCTCTCCAGAAATTGCACCAGCAGGGAGTAACAGGCCCACAGGGATCCTGCTGGAGGATTTTGCAGTGCCTTTTCCAACCAGGAAAGGCAAAGCTGTTCCTCAGTGCTCTGAAAATCAGACCCAGCAGGTCGTGGTGAGGGTGTGTGAGATGTGCCAGTCACAGCAGCTGGGCTCAGCGTTGCAAAAGAGTCCGGAAACCAAGTTTCAGCTCGGAAAAAAGTAAATTTGGTGCTACTGCCAGGAAAGGAACCTTGTAGTCCAGCTCTGGAGCAAAGGAGATGGTTTGGTTGCTTCAGGGTGTGATGAAATGGTGGAGAGACCCTGCCAAGAGGCCGAAGGCAGGTCACAAGGCAGAAAATGAGAACTGGTGGTGTTGAACCTCTGAATTGCCACCCCTGAGCAGCTGAGGTGTCCTCCCTGCACCGTGGGCTGGAATCTGCATCTCCTTTTCCCTTGGAAAGCCCAGAGAAGTCTCTGATTGAAGCACCTGAAGATCTGGCAGGGATGGGGAGCAGCTCCATTCCCTTCCTCGCTCTGCACTGCCATCCAAGAGCCCCAGGAGTGGCAGTGCCTGTGTCCCACATTAATTATTGTCACACGTTAGTCTGGGTCCCACACACTGCCCCACATTAATTATTGTCACACGTTAGTCTGGGTCCCACACACTGCCCCACATTAATTATTGTCACACGTTAGTCTGGGTCCCACACACTGCCCCACGTTAATTATTGTCACACCTTAGTCTGGGTCCCACACACTGCCCCACATTAATTATTGTCACACCTTAGTCTGGGTCCCACAGTGTCACTCATGAACGCGCTGCTGGCTGGGGTGGCACTCAGAAATGTCCCAGCTCTGTGTCCTCATCTTGTCACTGCTGCTCTCTGGGCTTTTGGCACTTAAAGGGGTTTTTAAGGAAGGTGGGGATGAAGCTCTCAGAAGAACTTCTTGTGAGATGAGAAGGAATAATGGTTTTTAATTAAAATAGGGTAGATTTAGACTAGATATAAGGGAGAAATTTTTTAAAAGGAAGGTGGTAACACACTGAAATAGGCTGCTGAGGGAGGTGGGGGCTGCCCTATCCCTGGAAACATTCAAGGCCAGGCTGGATGTGGCATGGAACAGTCTGGGATAGTGGAAGCTGTCCTGGCCCATGGCATGAGGTGGGGATCAATAAAGTCCCTTCCAACCCAAACCATTCTGTGACCACGAGCCTCCCTGGGGTTTGATTTTGGATCTGAGTCCTCTGCAGAGCCCTGGGCTGTGAGGGATGCAGCAATTCAGGGCAGAGGGGACAGCGAGCAGTGCCTGCTCCTGTGGCTGCTGCTCCCCCAGCCCCAGCCCCGCTCCTCTCAGCCCTGAGTCATTGTGAAACCTCCAGCCCGGGGAGCCCGGGGCTGCTGGGGCTGCTGGGGCTGCTGGGGCTGCCAGGGGCTGCCAGGGGCTGCCTGGGGCTGCCAGGGGCTGCCAGGGGCTGCCAGGGGCTGCCAGGGGCTGCCTGGGGCTGCCAGGGGCTCAGCTGCAGCACAGCCTGGCCCCGTGTGAATGGAGCTTTACTGAAACTGGGCACCTTGCTGAGAACCTGCTGAGAACCTGCTGGGAACCTGCTGGGGACCTGCTGGGAACCTGCTGAGAACCTGGCACCTTGCTGAGAAGCTGGCACCTTGCTGAGAAGCTGGCACCTTGCTGAGAACCTGCCAAGACCCTCCCCGCTGCTCCCACCGGCCCTGCAGAGCCCCTGCTCCGTCTGTGAGCAGCCTCGAGCATTGTGTGGCTTTGCTTGCCCCATAACCAGCATTTCTCAGTTGTTTTTCTGCTCTGAGCACGGTCTGGCAGCAGCAGGGATGGGGCGAGGCTCTGCCAGGTTGGTGTGGCAGGACTGAATCCCGTTCCTCCTCAGGATGCTGCTTTCCTCCTTCATCCTGCTGGGATGGTTCCCCACTGCTGCTGAGGGTTCTGGAGATGGGGACATGAGCATCACCGTGGCTGTGGCATCTTCAGCAGCCCCCAGCTTTGGTAATCACTCAGCCTCTCACAGCCTGAGGGCAGGAATTGGCAGCTCTGCAAAGTCCGGGCTGTGTCCCCCACTCCCCTCGGTGATTTTCGTGCCCAGCCGGGGTTCACAGCCCTGGTTTTGCTGCTCCTCTTGGCCTCTTTCATGACAAAAGCCCCAATTTCAGTCACGTGCTGCAGAAATCTAGGACACAGAGAGGCAGGAGCTGCGTGGGCCTGAGTGGTGCAGCCAGTTCGAGTTAAATACCAAGTGTTAACTGCAACCACAACAAAATGAGGAAAGTTCTGAAAGCTTCTGCAATTCAGAAGTAGTTACAGCAGAGTTGGCTTGTTTTAATTTTGCCCCTTTTGTGCTTGAGGTCCCTCACATCACCTCAAGGCTCGCCCCTGGGAGGCTGAAGGGCTGTGGAGAAGGTGCTCATCTTCCTCGTGACAAGAGACAAACTTCCCAAGAAAGAGACCAGTGAGGTTTGGTTCCTCAGTCCCAGTACATGACAGGAGGTGTCTGTCTGTCTGTCCTGCTGTGCTCAGGAGACACTTCCACCCTGGAAGTGTCAGCTGGGATTTGCCCTCCTCGTGTTGGCCAGCAGGAGAGGATGAAGAAAGTTAATTACTTTCCTGACAGCGAGTTCAGCACCGGGTGCTTATGGCTTTGAGGAAAGTTTCTAAAGAGAGAAAAAGCAAAGGCAGAAGCAGCAGCAGCAAGCTCCGAGGCAGCCCCAGGAGGAGATGCAGAATTCGGGCTGGGGGGAAGCTCAGCCCTGGGGCAGAGCAGGAGCAGCCCAGGTGATTTAGGAGGTGGTTTAGGCTCTCAGGGCTGGGGCTGCTGAGCAGGCAGTGCACTCAGGGGGAGGATACCCAGCAAGGAAACCCAACTTCTGTGGGATAACAAAACCAGAAACCACCGCCTTTGATCTCTGCCACGGCCTCGTGCTCTTACTGTAACACCCAGACTGCCACTGAGATTGGCAGGAACTGCATCAGCACTGGGGGCTGAGGAGCCGTGCCAGGGCTCACAGCAGCTTTTGGGGAGGCAGGAGCAGCAAAAGCCTGGCTTTTATGGGGTTTTTGCCCCCAAACACTGATATTTTGGGCTTAGTTGATGCTGGGACTGAGGGATCTGCAGAGCTGCTGCCCACACCCAGCACAGGTCAGGGTGCAGGCTGCAGGGTGATGCTGGTGCCAGGATTCTGGCTGGAATTCCATCACCTGGATGACTCGTGGTGGTGCCCTGGATCTCCCAGCTCTCCAAGCTGCCATTTAGGCTTTCCCCCCTGTTTTTTTAAGCAGTGCATCCTGGCACTGCTGTGGACAGAGCTCCAGCAAGGGGAAGATGCTGCTGGAGGACACGGTGTGCGCGATTCCTGTGGCTGCTCCTCCCCTGCTGTAAGAGACCAATGACAGCTATTTGGTGAGAAATTTGCTTTTAAATGTGACGGCCTCAGGTTTTCTCACTTCCCGGGTCGTTAACATCTCCCTGGTGGTCCTCCCCACCTGGATCTGTGCCCCTGGGCTCTTTGCCAGCCCGGTGACACCGGGCACAGCATCCACGCGCTGGGGCTGATTTACAGCCCCGTTAACAGCCCGCAAGGACAGGACAGAGGCTGCATTCATTAGGGAGTCTTTATTAGCAAAAATAAAGGATTTCTTTCCGTACAGATAAATAGGAGAAAGTTCACCCAGTGACAGAAGCTGTGCTGATGTTGTCGTTGGCTCCAGGGCTGTCCTTGCTTCTCCCACAACATCGAAGGTGTTTGGAGGGAAAAACAAGCACAGAATTGGCTCAACAGGAGCTTAATGTGCCCTGGTAAGAAGTTTAATTGAAGTTTTACAGTCTTTGGCTGCCCTTGAGCCTGAGCTTTCAGCAGGAGGAGCGACCCATGGAGCAGCATTCCTGCCCTGCTCCGGGACACCCAATTCCCTGCTGCCACCAGAAATGGCCACAAAGAATAAATCCGGTGTAAATAACCTCTCCTCAGCTGGGACTTGCACAGCAAACACCAAACTGGCAGTGTTTCATCGGGCGGGAGGCTTTAAACTTCTAAATATTAGAAGTAAAAGCCTCTCTTGGGGTTGTGGCATTTTCCTCTGGCTCAGGGTCCACCGAGGGGAGGAGGAAGCTGAGCCCCAAAATCAGCCACTTTTGGGGACACCCAAAGCTGCTCCCACTGCTCGTGGGGATTAAAAATCCAGCCCCACCATGGGCAGTGCTGGGAGCAGCCCCATGGATTTGAATGCAAATTACCCGAGCCACCTTAAAATGGTGGTTAATTAAATATCCTCTAGCTTCTAAAAGAAAATGAACAGCAGTAAAACAGTGAGTAAAACCAATCAGAGACTGGAAAATAGTAAGGTTAACTTTGGAAAGTGCAGGGTGGCCGACCCAGCAGCTCTGGAAGGCAGATACTGAGCAATATTTAAGTCAAGTTCTATTAGAACCAAATATTTCATTCTTATTACTAATTTTTTTGATCTAGTCTGGACTAATCTACAGGATTAAGTCTAAAGTGGAGTCAACCAAGTCGTTGCTGTGGCTTTTTCTCCTCCTAAACATAAAACCACCTGATTGCATAAATAAATAGAGATATAGGATATGAGGAAAGGGTCATTTGCCCAAAATTAAATTTTGTTGAACTGAGAGCTGGCCTTGGTCCTAATCAGGAGTGGAATTCACTCAGGAAATGCTCAGCTCATTCTCTGCCCTCCAGAAAAATGCTGCTTTGGACATTTTGAAGCTATGAATAAAATAACACTGAGATAAACAATATTAAAACATCGAACAATAAATAGTAATTTACAAGCTCATCACTCCTTTCTTCAAAACATACTGTAAACATCAACATTGAGGTATTAGAAGTAATAAATAATAAATTCAAGAAATTCAACTATTAAAAAAATAACTCTTAAATACCATATTAAGCTGGAAGTTATTGACCTGCAACTCTTGACCTGAATCTTGAGATAACTTAATTTGAGCTCTTGCAGCCTAAAGTGATTTTTAAATAAGTAACAGGATTTGGTGTGGAAAATGCAGACCCAGGGGTGCTCTCAATTCTTTCTCCTCATTGTTAAATATTTTTCGATGTAGTTGATGAAGATGTCAAACTCTCCCATGGCCTTGTAGATTCCATTCTGCCCTCTAGACTCCTTGTTCATCTGCAGGGAAAAGCCAGGAGTGTTTAGTGTGACTGTCACAGAGATGTGATGTGCACTGCCCGGACAAATTCTCCTTCCAGGAACACCTCCAGCTTCTCTGCCCAATCCCTTGGGAATTCCAGAATTCTCACCCTTCAGTCATGGCTCTCTGGATTCCTCTGCTGCACGAATTTGTGTGATTACAGACTTTTTTTGGATTCTGTTCCCCTCTCGGAGCTCTCTGCCCTGCAGCAGGTTCCTCCCAGCCCAGCCCAGCCCAGCCCAGCCCAGCCCGGGTGTGCCTTACCCTGGTGAAGGTGTCCTTGATGTGCTCCATGCTCCTGCTCCTCTCCTCACACGTGAAGAATCTGTGCTGCAAAGGGACACCAGCAGCGGCCTCAGCCCCGGGGGTTCCTGCCCAGGCTGTCCCCTCCTCCTGTCCCTTGTCCCTGCTGCTCCCCTCCTTGCCCTGGGGCAGCAGTTCCAGCTGCTTTGCACCGTGCCCTGCTGGAAGGAGCCCCGAGTGACCCCAGCCTGGGCTCCCAGCCTGTCCCCAGCCCTGTGTCCCTGCTGCCAGTCCCTGGGGCCAGCAGCTCCCCGTGTGGGACAGGGTTTGTCCCATCTGACTCCAGCGATGGGCTCATGGCCACACCAGGTGTGATTTCAGCAGCTCCAGCATCCAGCTAAGGGACAGATCTCCTCCTGCCCTCCCTTGTCTCTTCAGCCAGGCTCTGATCTGCAGGGCTGGCTGCACCAAGTGCTCCTGCACCACCGTCCCTGAGCTGGTGTGAGCACAAACCCACCCTGGAGCCTGCCTGGATCCCTGCTCCTCCAGCCCACCCCACCCCCAGACCTGCCCTGCTCCCTCTGCCCCCCGCAAGCTGCTGAGCCCCACTCACACAGCGCCTCATCATGGCTCTCAGGTTCAGCAGGAGGTTGCCCAGGTCGCCCACGCTGTGCTGGTGCTGAGTGCTGGTCCTGATGGCGCTGGGCAGCACCTCCTCCATGTAGAACCCCATCATCTCCGACACCGACTGGCAGCCGAGGCTCCCCTGGGGGACACGAGGGGGAAGCCTGCTTGGGGACGGCCACCAGCACCGGGTGTGGCTTTGTACACACCAGAGCCAGACGTGGGAGTCACGCTGGCCACGGGGCAACCTTGTGCCAGCCCCGCCGCAGCCACACGTGTCCCTGCAGGGTGGCACTGCCAGCCTGGCGTGACAGCAGCACGTGCCCCGGTTTCCAGCCCGCTTCCCTTCTTACGAAACGCCTGCCCAAGGATGGGGAAGGAGGAGGAACTCGCAAGGGAATGAGGTTCTTACCTTGATTTCCTCCAGCAGGTCAGAGCTGAGCAGTTGGATGCTGACGTCGTCGTCCTTTGATTGCTGGGGGAGGATGGAATTGAAAATTGACAGGCAGGCAGTCAATTCTTTCCCATTTGCCCCAACAAATGATCCTTCCCTTGTTTGCATTTAGGGTCTCCCTGCAGCAAAGGCTGCACGTGTGAGCAGAGCACGGTGCCACCAGGCAGAGGGGTCCCTCTGGTCCACAACCTTGCAGCACAAGGACTGTTAGGTCAGGCCAGCAAGAAAATGAAATCACAGCCTTTGGTGCCATTGAATTTGTCAATGTGAAACTCCTCGGGCTGAGCTGGGGCTGCTCGCTCTCCTCAGCTGCACGGGGTGCTGCTGTCTGGGGGTGCTGCTGTCTGAGGGTGCTGCTGTCTGGGGGTGCTGCTGTCTGGGGGTGCTGCTGTCTGAGGGTCTGAGGGTGCTGCTGTCTGGGGGTGCTGCTGTCTGAGGGTCTGAGGGTGCTGCTGTCTGGGGGTGCTGCTGTCTGGGGGTGCTGCTGTCTGAGGGTGCTGCTGCAGACAGCAAAGCTCTCCAGAGAGCTGTCAGAGTCCTGGCAGCCCCTGGGAGCCAGCCCAGCCTCTCTGCCCGGGCAGGAGGGTTCAGTGCCCCAGGTTTGGTTACCCCTGTGAGCCTCCTGTTGATGGGGAAAAGGGGAGCTTGTTCTCCTGGTGCCTCTGTGGCACCAGCTGCAGTGGGGTGGGCTGGCACCAGCCAAAGCATTAAAGGCTTAAAAGCTGTCCTGAGAGGTTAAAAATATTCCTTCCCAGCATTATCTGTGAGATGCACTGCCAGCTCTACATCTAAAATCTTGGCTGTGTTCGTTTGATGGCAAATACAAGCCATGACATTAGCTTGAGGTTTGATCTGGAGAATTATCTTGTTTTATTGCTAAAACACATTGACACGGACTAAAACAGTAACAGGGCTGTGACCAAGCTCCTGTATCAGTGCTGATGCCATGGCAGAGGCTCTGAGGGCATCGTGTGCTGTTTGCTCAGCAGCCCTGAGGCTCCTGTGATGCAGAGCAGGGACCTTGCACAGGCACCTGTGCAGGTGTTCAGTGACTGCTGTGCTCCTCCCCTCATAAAACACCCTCTGCAGGTTTTGTTGTTTCTTTCAAAGAAAAAATCTGCAGCAAAAGATTTCCCTTTTCACCTGGCACTGACTTCAGCAGGGCTGGACCTTGTTGCCCTTAAGACAAAACTATTTCCTTCCTATTAGCTCAGTGATTAACTTGCAATATTTCGGGGGAAGCTTGGCTAGAAGGGTTTGCAGAGGTTCATGATGAAACCTCGAGTTCACTGTCATTAAAACTAGGAAGAAAAGCCTGGCAGATTTTCTGTCAGTGAGCAGCGAAACCGAGCTGCTCTCTCTCACCCGTAACGCCACCAAAATCCTTTCTGCTGGGAGGAAACTCTTCCCCCTCCTCCAGATCCCACAACTTCGCAAGAAAGCCAAAACGAGAAGACAAAAATAACGATACTCACAAAATAATCCCTAATTTCCTCGAATTTGACCCTGAGCTCTTTGAGCTTGGCGGGCAGGAGCTGGGGGAAGCGGAGGCAGGAGGGCTGGGCGCGGGCGGGCACGGTGCCCAGCAGCAGCAGCAGCAGCAGCAGGACGGGCACAGCTGTGCCCCTGGAGCAGCTCCTCATGCTGTGGGCAAGGAAGGGCTGCTCCCCTCTGCTGCCTCAGCTCTCGGCTGGATCCCACGGGAGGGTACCCAAAGCAGATCTGCAGCTTTCACCTTGATGGAGCCCCTAATTTATACATCACTCCATTTCCTCTCCCCGTTTCCTGACGAGCAATATTGGGGTTTTAAGTCAGTATTAAGCCCAAATGTCACTTGGGTTTCCCGTCAACTTGGGTTTCCTGTCCTCTCCTCACACCCCATCAATTTTTTTGTGCTTAGACTCTGCATTTTTTTTTTTTACAATGCTTGTTTCTTGTAAATTTAGCTGTGGCTGAGGAGGAAAGCTGCAGAGACACACAAAGAAGCCAAGGTGCTGCATGAGGTTAATTTATCCTAACAGTTCCATTTTTTATTTTTAGATCAATATTG
The DNA here is from genome assembly GCA_013399835.1 of Leptocoma aspasia. Classification (NCBI taxonomy): domain Eukaryota; kingdom Metazoa; phylum Chordata; class Aves; order Passeriformes; family Nectariniidae; genus Leptocoma; species Leptocoma aspasia. Next base: position 81,077 of record VXAX01006323.1, on the reverse strand, counting down.
TATGGTTAAGGGAAAAAAAAAAACCAAACCAAGTGTTGCTACTTTTAAATCTCAGTGTCAAACCTGCAGAGAGCATCACTCAGCAGAATTGCTTTTCATGAACTGTACAAATTCTGTCTCTTCCTTTGGCATTCTAATCTGCAAACACACATCATCCTCTGAAATCTTCGTTTTTAATTCGTTTGGGAGTTTTTTTCAGTTAGTACTCATATCAGCTGAAGCCAATGTGAATTTTCACTGCTCAGCAAGCTCAGTTTGTGCTCCCAAATATCAGCTGGATGCCAATGGGATCAGTGGATCCCAGTGGAGGATTCCAGCCCTGCTCTGGTCCCTTGTGGATCCCCCAGGGCAGGATCAGGATTTGTGCCACCACTTTGATGCCTGGTTAAAGTGCATGAGCAGCTCATAAAAATTCATTTTCCAGGCTTTTAAATCTTACTTTGTTTCCTAGAAATGGACAGCAGTCCCATCCAAGCAGCAGCATGTCCTGTCCTAGCTGGGACTTATTGTCCCAGCTGTGATAAAAGTGTCCCTTTGGAGCTGCAGAGAATTCCTGTGACGTCTCCCCATTTTCCGTTTCCCTCTCTTTTCTCCTCTCTTTCTATTATCTATTTTAGCCCACACCCCCTGCTTCCTTGGGATAAAGATTTCACTTATTATTTATTCAGGAATTTGGCATCCAAGAAAGTGAGAGGGGAGATAAATTTGGCTTTTCTGAAATCAGGGGATTTTCTTTGAAATTCCTCATGTTATTTTAAGAGGTCATTCTTCCCAGTAGGAAAGCCTTCCTCCACTAGGGAACAAATCCCTTCAATTCTGATTTCATCACACTGATCTTCTTTCAAGTTGAATTTGTGAACCTCTCAGAGAGAATTTATTGCTGGAAAAATGCTGGAAAAATGTAAAGTATTGTTTGTTCCTGCATACTGAGAGTTTTTCACTTTATTTTTAGGAGCAGGAGAGAGGAATGGTTGGCATGTGAGCAAAGGAGATGAAACAAAAGAACTGGAGAGTCTGAGGCAGGGAAAGTGTTGGATTTTGTGATTTGTTTTCCTTTTTTCTGTTGGCGTTGCCTCTTCCAGAGGTGATGGGGAAGCTGCTCCCAGGGAATCATTGCAGGGACATCAGTGCAGCTGAATCATGGCCTGGCTCATGTTTTTGGTGGCCCATTTTTGTTCCCCTGTTCTAACACAGCTGTGGGGTTTTTCCCTTGACTGTCAGCAGAATCCATCTGAAAGGAGAAGGGCAGAAAGCTCGGACAAAATTAGCCTTAAACTCAGTTCCCCCAGGCAGGATCCCACCTTTCCCTGGGATCCCACCTTTCCCTGGGATCCCACACAGGGACACGTTTTTGCTTCTTTTGCATTAAATTCAACCTGCCAGGGGTCAGTAAACCTGCAGTGCCAACACCTGGCTGGTTGCTGAAGCTTCATCAGGGCATGGAAGCTGATGTGTGAGGTTGGTTTATGAACTCCTGGATCCTCAAACCCTGGAGCTGATCCTGCTCCCTTTGGGGAAGGATGCAGCCCCAGGCTCTCCCCTGCAGTGGAAGGGCTGCTCAGCCTCGGCTGTGGGTTTAGGAGCTGGTCCTAAACCCACAGCTGAGGTTTATGGAGTCCATGGCAGAGGGGCTTAGAACAGAACAGAACAGAACAGGGCAGAGCAGAACAGAGCAGAACAGAACAGGATCACTGGGTTGGAAGAGACCTCCAAGATCATCGAGTCCAACCCAGCCCCAACAGCTCAGCTAAACCCTGGCACCCAGTGCCACATCCAGGCTTTGGTTAAACACACCCAGGGATGGTGACTCCAGCACCTCCCCAGGCAGAACACTCCAGAACTTTATCACTCTTTCTGTGAAAATCTTTTTCCTTACATCCAGCCTAGGCAGCAACAGGAGAGGGAGCAGCCCCACAGTGTTGGGAGTCTCCTTCCACCCTGCCCAGGAGCTGAGCCCTCATTTCCAAACTTCCTGGCCAGCAGGAGCAGGGAGGTCACTCTTCCCCTGTACTTGGCACTGGTGACACCTCGAGTGCCGTGTCCAGTTGTGGCCCCTCAGTCTGGGAAGGACGTTGAGATCCTTGAGCACGTCCAGAGGGGGCAACGAGGCTGGTGAGGGGCTGGGAACACAAACCCTGTGAGGAACCACTGAGGGAGCTGGGGGTGCTCAGCCTGGAGAAAAGGAGACTCAGGGGTGACCTCAGCACTCTCTGTGACCCCTGAAAGGTGCCTGTGCTCAGCTGGGGCTGGGAACTGACACAACCAGAGCACNCCTGGATTGGGGCTGATTGCAGGGTTTAGTTGAGGTGTTGGTGCTGGGTGGAACTCGATGACCTTGAAGATCTCTCCCAACCTGATGATTCTGTGAATTCTCTTGTTTGGAGCCACCCTGGCTCTCCATGAAGTCACCTCTGACACCCCGAGCGTGGCTCTGGCTGCTGTGGGGTTCCCTGCAGGCCGCGGTGTGGGCACGGCAGGGCTGTGGGGCTGAGCAGCGTCAGGCAGCCGTGCCCGTTCCGCAGAGGAAACTCTGGCGTGCGCAGGGCCGTCCTCTGCTGTGTTTACCTGCGTTTCCTCTGCCTCCTCAGAGATCTTGACGGTGCAGTTTCGCTGTGACTCAGCCGTGCTGAGCGCTGTGGAAAGGCGGTGGCTGCGCTACTACGCCGAGTTCATGAATGAAGAAAACACTTTTTCCTAAAGAGTGTCCGGGGGCCGTGGGTGTAGCGCTGAACCTTTAGGAAACAGCTGTCGTCTTTGCCAAGAAGATCGCTGCAGGAAGGGGAAGGTGTTCCTCAAAAGCCATTTGAGTAGTTTTACCCCACCTCCCACAAAGTTCTGGTGGTGGCAAGTTCACAAGAAACAGCGGGGCAGCAAACGCTGCTTCTGCACTGGAACAGGGGCCCATGGGCAAACGCTTTCTCCCACAATGTGCCACGAGGAAAGGCTGGTCCTGGACGTGGTCCTGGGCAGGGTTTGGGGTCGGATGTCCTCCGGGTTCCATCACTGGAGCAGGGTGGCACCTCACCTTGATAATTGAAGGGGCTTTTCTTATCTTGGCAAGGTTTGATGTGACAAATTTTTTACTATTTTTTACCTTCTTGGTCTCTGCATTGCTTTTGGACAGAGAGACATTGTGTAGAACCATCCCTGGAGGGGTTTCACCATCCCTGGAAGGGTTTCACCATCCCTGGAGGGGTTTCACCATCCCTGGAGGTGTCCAAGGAGTGCCTGGACGTGGCACACAGTGCTTTGGTCTGGTGACAAGGCAGGGATCAGTCACAGCTTGGACTCAATGACCTCAGAGGACTTTTCCAGCCTCAGTGATCTGTGATTCTGTGATTTTCTGCACTATCCATTCCAGACGTAACTTGGAGGGTCCCCTACATTTCCAGGCTGTCATGGTGGTGTTGTTCTTTCTTTCCTTTTCAGAAATTCCCCATTTCTCATCCCCCCAGATCTGGACGATCTGCTGCCAGTGACGCTCGTGGGGGAAGCAGGGACTTGGTGGCCTTTGCTTCACCCTGTGTTTGGAGTGATGGCACTGCCCTCTCAGCAGCCCAGTGCTGATGACTAACAGTTCCTGGTGAAGCACCAAGTGCTCTGTTTCATGGTTTTTTTTCAAGATTTTTTTTCCTGCTGGCGAGGCGTGACATTGGATATTTCACATGTGGAAACCTGGGCAGAACTCATGGTGTGACTCATGTCGACCTCAACAGGTAAATCCCAAATTGCTCTTTGGAAATTTAACCAATGTCACCGGTTTATCTTGTCCAGAAATGGGTCATTAATCACGAATTGGTGTCATTGGGACGTTGATGTGACTGCTAATGTGACAGAGGGAGTGTTACATAAGAAGTTCTTAGAAGGTCCAGAACTTCCACGTAATTTAAATTAAGCAGGAACTGTCTGAAATTGCCACAGGAAAAAAAATCAAGTGATGGAGACTTTCTCCCCTCTGCAGATTCAGTTTTGGTGATAAACTTAACTGAGAAATATTTGCACTTTTTAATTGCACACATAAACCTCCCAGTATTTGCAATTCTGTTGCAGCCTAAGGCAGAGATTGAATATTACCCAATTTAATATCCCTCCTGGAATTCCAGGATGCCCTCTGCCAACCTAGAAGAGTGAGCTGTGCTTTATTTCCTATTTTCCATGTGTTTTGCCATTTTAAGCCCCTCTCTGAGGCGTGTGAGGAGTCGTGGGTGAGGTCAGTGATGCTGCCATCATCCACATGGGGCTTTTCCCACTCCACGGAGCAAACAGAGGCATTGTCACATTTTTATCTCTTTTATTTCCCCTGAAATCAGTGGCTGACAGGAATTTTATGATGCTCACAGCACTGTCCTTAGAGAAACCAACAGGACCTTGGCACTGGAGTCTCAGGAGTGGGGACTGTGTGCTCCAAGTGAGGTTTCCCCAGGTGAGTTTCTTTGCAGACAACTAAAAAGTGTAGAAGTATGCAAAAACACCCCCTGAATATATATAATCCATTGGCCCAAATATCACTTGCACTGCCTTTTTGGGTTTTTTTTGAGCCTTCTACAGAAGCAATTTCGAGCAACTCCTGCCCTGAGCAGCTCATTGCACAAGTGCTGCTTTGAGGAGTTTCTTTTTTCTAGTTCTGGTATTACTTGGGTGGGGGGCAGGAGGGGAATGTGTGCATCTCCTGGAGAATATTGACTTTGTCATGATTTATCCCCAAAACTCTGACCAATGACACAAACCCAGCCTATTTATAGCGCTGAGGGGTCATAAGACAGAAACTCCTTATCATGGTTTGAGAAATCAGATAAGGCCAAGCTGCTGCTCGGAATCTCTGTGTGACCCCAGGGTGAATTTCAGAGCCAGCTCCACTCACTTTCCACAGCAGCACCAGGCCCTGCAGCCAGCACTGGCCTGGCAGCTCCCACCGTGGGGTTTTGGGTGGTTTTTGTGTGGTTTGGAAATCCTGGGTTTTCTCTGTCACCCCACAACGTGCGGCTCAGCCTGGCCGGGGTGGGGATGGTGGCTCATCCTCGGAGCTCCAGGGATGCTGCAGCATCCCCGGTGCTGCCAGGGGATTTTCCACCTGCTCCCACTGTGTCTTCCTCCTCCAAAAGCTTTGCTGTGGTTTTTTGATTAAAAAATTACCCGCCAGATGAGCTTTTCAGAGGTTTCAGAGGCTTTTAAAAGTGTTCAGATTCCCCTTCTGTTTTCTCTTTTTTTTTTACAGAGGGAACAGGTGATCCAGCCTACTTCTCCTGACAGGTATCTTAATATGGAGACCCAAAGAAAATCATGGAATCACAGAGTGCTGTGAGTTGGAAAGGACTGTGAAGATCATTCATTTCCAACCCCCTGCCATGGGGGCAGAAGTTGGGTTATAAAAGCAGTGGAGTTCAATTGCAACCCTGCTGCTCCCCATGAGGGCTTGGGTGTCAGCTCCACTCCTGCTCAGAACTGCTCCCCTCGAGCTTCTTCAACAATTTCCCTGGGATTTATCCTTCTGTGGAAGCCTGAGGAAGATTTACTTCATTAACAGTCTCTGTTTGTTATTGCTCTCCCTGTGGCTTTTGAGGACTGTAACTAGGAAGTGGAAGATGAAGTTGAATGGTGGAAAACCCCTCTCACTGTTTAAAAATAAGAAGCCAAAAAAAAA
>VXAX01006323.1:43468-73687 GCA_013399835.1 Leptocoma aspasia | reverse complement strand
TTTTTTTTTTTTTGCAATTTCTTTCCCCTTTCAGGGTGAAATCCTGTCTCAGCAGCAGCATCAGTGCCATCGGTGAGTCACAGCGCGAGCGTCACATCTGTGCTGGGCAGGAGGTGGCACAGGTGGTGGCACTGCTGGGACGTGTCCCTGACCTGGCCAAGGATGTCCAGCCACGACAGGGGAGCCCAGGGTCACCCCCAGCACTGAGGTGATGCTCCCTGGGGAACATGGCACTGCCCCCTTCCTGCTGCACCTGGGGACAGCCTGGGCTGGGCTCTTGGGCAGGAAGAGCCCCAGAGGGACAACCATGGGTGATGTCCTAAATCAGGAGGATTCAGGCATTGCCTTGGGGTTAGGGACATTGCCTTGGGGTGAGGGGCATTGCCTTGGGATGAGGGACATTGTTTTGGGGTGAGGTACATTGTTTTGGGGTGAGGGACATTGTCCTGGATGAGGGACATTGCCTTGGGGTGAGGGACACTGTCCCAGGCTCTCCAGAGGTCCCTGAGCCCCCCAGAGCTGGGAAAGGAGCTGCTCTGTCCATCCTAAAGCTGCTGAGAGCCCTGGGCACTGAACCTCTCGGGAAGAATCCTGGAAAGCAGTTGAACCTTTGCTCTGGGTGTCTCTTGGAGCTGAATAAAAACCACATTTCCCTAAGCCGAGCCACGCTCAGCCTGTTGCTCCCTACGAGGCAGCACCAGTGTTTGATTTTCAGAATTATTCAAGTGGTTGTGGCTCAAAACGTGACTGAGGAGAGGGAACACGATGTGCAGCACCTCCTCACCGAGTGTTTTCTGACTCATTTGTCGAGTTTACTGAGAAAAACAATTTTTTTTTTTTTTTAAACTTCTGTCAGCAGCACTGCGGAGCCAGGGTGGGTGAGGGCAGGGCTGGAGCTGGCCCTGGCCAGGCTTTCTGCCCTTAATGAGCTGCACTAATTAAGAGAGAGAAGAGCAGTCTGATTGTCAGGGCTGGCAGAGGGCGTTTCCATGACAGAGTGTCAAGCTCATGGAAGGAGTGACATCAGGGGTGGCACCTGTAGGGTGCTGCTGTCCGTGCCTGGCTTCAGGAGGATAGTGCCAGATTGGCACTCGTTCAAATGAGGTTTTGGCTCTGGATTGGAGGGGCAGGGATTTCTTGACACTTAAATATTGATTTTTAAGGAGCTGAGAACTGTGTTTCACCTTTCCACCGACACCCAGCTATGCAGAGGGCAGGGCTGGCTCACAAATTACATCACTTCAGGTGTCAAAGAAATTACTCCAGTGCAGAAAAACCAAGTAGAAACATTTTCTTCTGCTGCTGAAAACAGAATTATAACTCTTTGACAGGGGTTCTGGTGAGCTACAGCATTATCAGGGCAGGTGTAACACCCCACAGTCATTTTTGTTTCACGTGGCTGAGTTGGTTTTTGCAGCTCTTTCCCTGAAGGAGATCAGGAAGGGTTCCTGAGCCCAGATATCGTTGCTGGGTGTTGTTATTAAGGCTCAGTCCTCCCTTTATGAAAATTTCTGGGAGCATTTCTCTCATTCATGTTCTCTAGCTCTGGGGACCTGAGAGAAACCATTATAAGGCTCATATCTGAAATGATGGTTTACCTAAAGCTGCTGTGAAATAGGAGCGATGACAAAGAATGTCAAACCAAGGCTGGGCTGTGGAGTGTTATCAGAACTCCTTAGAGCACAAAAAATGCCTCGAAAAGCACTATTGAAACTGCTTTAGCACCCTGAGACACTTTACTGGAAACCTGATGTTAAATGTGATCTGGGACCAGTCCTCGAGAGCGGGGCACCTTCGCATCACAGCAGCTCCAGGACGATCTCTTTAAAGATTTTTTTTAGGATGAAATGAATTGTTTGAAATGAATTATTGGGAGTTAATTAAGTTAATTGGGAGTGAGGGCAGGCTCAGGGCTGCAGCAGCTCCCAGTAACACCAGCGGGGTGCACAGGGGATGGAGCAGGGCTGAGTTTCCCAACACAACCAGCCGGGGGTGAGTCAGTGTCTTGTCCCCTTGAGTGTCTGGTCCCTGTCACGCTGCCGGGCTCTCCAGGACCGCGTCCTGCGTTAGTCACTGCCCCGAGCCCTGTGTCTGCAACAGCCTGCTGCTTTCTGCCGCCCTGGAGATGTTTTGTCACCGCAGCAGTGCCGGTGCCAGCGGTGCTGGGCGGGGCTGAGCATCGTCCCCGCGGAGCTCCAAAGGCTCCTTCCTCCGAGCCTGGTTCTCCAGCTGCTCCGGGGATGCTCCCTCTGATCCGGACTCAGCCCCTTTGGTGCCTGTGTGATGTGGGACTTGGCGTAAATGGTTTCTCAGATGAGTTAATGACAGCCAGGGCTGAGCTTTAACTCCTGAGCACCGGGGCAGCTGGCTCACACCCCTCTCTGCTGCCTTTGCTTGTTGTTTGGGCCGTCACTGCCCTCGGAGTGCCCTGTCACAACGTGCCTGCCATAAAATCCCGAGGGAGGAGCCCTCCCCCGTTAGCTGGAAGTGTTCCTGGGGAGAGGAGCGCTTCCCTGCCCCGTTCCCAGCGCCGCAGTGCCCGAAAGGCTGAATTGTGCCCAGAGTGCCTGCGGGAATCACTTCCCATTTTACTGAGCTCATCTGCAGCGTCACGGTGCTGAGCTTCAGAAATCCCTGCTCCTTCTTTCCCCCTTCCTTCCCAGAGCCAAAGAGGGATGGTTTGCTGGTTTATTGAGGGTGTTTTCGTGCTGCTGGAGCTGGTGGGTTGATGACACCCTGGGGAAAGCCACGCTGGAGCAATTTGCTTCCATCTGGGTTTGGTCCAACATGTGCTGATGGCTTCAGGCCGCCAGAGAGCAGGGATAGATGGGATTATGGGAAGAAATTCTTCCCTGTGAGGGTGGGCAGGCCCTGGCACAGGGTGCCCAGAGCAGCTGTGGCTGCCCCTGGATCCCTGGCACAGGTTGGACAGGGTTTGGAGCAGCCTGGGACAGTGGAAGGTGTCCCTGACCATGGGACATGAGATGGTCTGTGAGGTCCCTCCCAACCCAAACCATTCTGGGAACCCTGCTGGTTCCACCCCCTCTGCCCTGAAATGAGAGGCTTTTGGACATCCCCCATGTCCAGCACTTGGGGTGCTCCATCACCACCATTTCACAGACAGTAAAACCCCAAAATGAAAATCTCTCTGAGTTGTTCCCCACCCCAGTGGGGTTTCCCTCCTCCTTGCCCTTGTGCTGAGGGTTCTGCTGTTCCTTTTGCTTTGCAGAAGGTCGGTGACAGGACAGAGAGGCTGAGGGACACATGCAAAGATCTGTACAAGGCTCTGGACCCTGAAAATCCAACATTTCCCTCCTGTTCCTGTATCATCCCAGCATCTCTCCTCCACCTCCCCCACAGCCACGTCTCCTCCTTGCCTTCTGGCACTTGGCTGACCCATCCTGGGCGTCAGTTCAGTTACCAAAAGGAAAAAAAAAAACGAGAAGAAAGAAATCCTTTCATGTCATCTGCCATTTACATAATGAAGTAAGAGCTCACTGCCTCTTCCCTTGTTTCCTCACCCAGGCTGGGTGTGCACCAGCTCCCGGGAATGCTGCCACTTCCTCTGCTTCCAGCAAAACTTTTGCTGCAATTCCAGGCAGCAGCTGGGATTTGGGGGAGGATTAACAGCCCTGTGCTGTCCCAGATCCCTCCAACACCTCAGCCAGGGCAAATCCAACCTGCAGCAGCCTGGGCCCTGCCCTGTGGCTGATTTCCAGCGGGTGAGGGAGGCAGGGTGGGCACATCTGGGGCACTTCCAGCAAGCCTGTGTGCAACACCCTGACTAGCCTGGGCAGAAAATCCATTTGCCTAGTCCTCCCCTGGTGACAGATCTCCGCTCAAGACTGAGCTTGGTGATCAATAAATGAATTAGTCACCCAGCAGATCCGTGCAGGACGGCCCTGGCCCACAGGCACAGGTACACCTGCGTTGCAACAGGGACACGCTGGGGCTGCTGCTCCCTGCAGGAACCTGCTCCAGAGGCTGCCTCTGGCATCAGAGGGGTGACTTTGCCACTCCAGTGCCCTCTAAGTCCAGCTGACCATCCCTGCTGGTCCCAGAAACTCCAGGGAGTTCATTTAGCTGCACATTTTTGTTTGTAGACTGAATGAAGCCCAAAGGGGCTGCAGAAGCAACCAAACCAACCTCGGAGGCAACAGCACAGGGGAGCAGGGTTTGCACCAGCACTGCCACTCTGTGTGACAGTGTGCTCCAGCTGACAAATCCTGGTTCCCTGGGGACACCCTGGGGCTGAAATGCTGGGAGGAGAACGTGTCTGCTCCTTGGCTGCACCAGTTTTGCTCAGGAGAGAAAGCCTGTGGTGAGATGGTCATGGATGTCACTGTGCCACCGGGCTGGGGGACTTGGGAAGGTGTCAGTGGAATTTCTGTCCTTCTGCAGGGTGACGGATTTGGACTGATCACCTAAATCAGCTCTGACCCTGGGAAGTACTTCTTCTGCCAGCAGGGTGGGAGCTGTGTCCTCCAAAACCCCTGACCTCGTGTTTCTGTGTGTCTCCAACACCATGGACACAGGATGGAGAAGTGTCCAGGAACTGAGGAGATTGGGAGCAGCATTCCCTGAACCTGGTAGTAGGATTCCTCGAATCTGGGACCAGGATCCCCTGAAAGTGGCAGGAGAAGGCCACTTGTGCCAGGACAATGATGGAGAAAACCCTGGAGTTGAGTTTCACCACTTCCACCAGGTCCATTGCCAGAAGTCCTGGGGTGTTGGGACCCCTGGCACCCCGTGGGGTGATGTCACTGAGCTTCCCACATCCCAGCACCTCTGTGAGGAGCTGGGAATGGCCCCTCTCCAGGAGGGGATTGCCAGCATTGCTCCATTTTGGGGATGTGACCCCAAGGACGGTCCCTAATTTTGGTCACATCCCTCTTCCCAAAAGAAAACCCACGCAGTGATTCCAAGAGTTCCCGCCTCCGTAGGTGAGGGAAACACCTGTGGGAGAGAGAGCTGGTCCCTTGCACGAGCTCATTAATTCAGCAAATTACAAAGGGAAATATGTGCTGGGAAAAGCAAGAAAAATCCCAAAAGTTAATCCAAGAATTATTTCCTCCTGGTACCGGGATAAAAACGCCTCCTTCGGAGCTCTCAGGTGAGACGTCGGTGAGAGAGGTGAGCCCACACCGGAGAGCAAGGTGAGATACTGAATTTATCCCTTTGCTCCGTGTCCTTTTGGGTATTTCCTTGTATTCCTATCTCTGAAAGGTTTTTTCATTTATAATCTTAATTTTCAGTGCTAACAAAACTTGTGTTTGACTGATGCTATTCCAGAGGGAAACTCTTTTATTTTGGGATCTGTTACTTTCAGTTTTCAGTCAGTTACCTCCTATTGCTCCTGTGTCATTAGACTCAAAAATTTGATTTCACTGTATTTGTTTTTCTGATAACATCTTTTCAGAAGAACTCTGTTTATTTAGATGCATTTTAACCGATATTTTATTTATTTCTCCTCTTCTTTTTGAGCTCTTCTGTTAAATATTTAATTTTACTTGATTTTTTTTCTCTTGCTCATGGGGAGCAAAAAAGAAATGGGTAAGAGATAGTAATGAGTATGGGGTTTTTAATACAGATGTACAAGTTTTATATAAAATTGTGTATTTTCATATGGATCACAGTTGTGTTATTTAGGAAATTAAGGAGGAATATTCTCCTCATTGGACAGGTCTCCCAGGCAGCTGACATGAGAGGATCCCCCTTGTTCCTCTGCCTCTTCTCCATGTCCTGCTGGGTGAATTTGATGCTGACAGCTGGGGACAAAATCTTCCACTTTGGAGCCTGCAGGGTTTTCCTGAGCACGACAGAGATCAGGGCTGGCTTCACAGCAATTAAAGCCAATATTGTGAGTATTTGCCAGGCTCTTGCGGGGCTGGGGGGCCCTGGCAGCTCCTGGAGCCCCTCTGGAGGCAGCAGCTCCATGCCCATCCCTGTCCTCTCCACAGCAATCCAGAGACCCCATCCGGACCCTGAGCATCCTGTCCCACCCTCACTCCCTCCACAAGGTTAAGGTAGGTGGCCCTGGCTGGGGAGCCCTTACAGGATCCAAAAGCAGGTGAATGTGACTTTGAGAAGTGCAATCTGTCATAAATCAGTAATTTCAGCTTTCTCACACCGGGCAAGAGCCACTGCCCAGGTCTCAGCCTCTGATATGCAGCTGCAAAATCAGCTGTTTTTATTTTGTGAGACTTGTTGAGGATGGGCCTCCTGGAAAATCAGCCTAAAATGATTTTCCATCTATTTTATCAGCTTCAATCAAGCACCACTGAAGAATCTTTCTCTGAGTCAAACCATCCTGCTGTGCTCAGCTACCACAAGTTTCCTGTCAGAGATGCTTTATCCCAGAGAACAACTGTAGGTTACACCCTTTTGGAAGAACATTTAGTCATTAAATTAATTTTCTAAGTCTTCAGACAGATGCTGCATCACACACCAGCTCTTCACCTTCTATGTGGACAAAGTTTTCAAGCACTGCAGGACCGAGGACCCGTTTGTGAACAGGAAAATCAGCAGCATTGCCAACTCCTTCCTCAGTGTGAGGAGGAAGCTCGGGCAGTGTGTAAGTCCTGGCTTCTGCTCCAGTGTGGCTGCATCTGTTAATATTTCATCTACAAACCAACATGGGGGACTTATAAAGCTGCAAAGTCTCTATTTATAGAAATGGTTTTAATGAGAATACAAAGCAGGGTGGTGTGAAGAGTGTTCTGTCCACTGAGAGATTTTTAGATTTGCCCACTCACCAGCAAACTCCCCTAAAGCCCAATATTCATCCTGTCCTTGTGTCTGTCAAGTCAGCTTGGGAGCTAAAGCCTGGTTTAGGGACCTGGTTTAGGGACCTGGTTTAGGGACCTGCAAGCCTTTCCCACAGTTCCACAGTGTCTCAGTCCATGATGCCCAGCAAAATCAGAAACTGAAATCTTATCTTTAAAAACCAACTGCCCAGACCAATGAATTAATCTTGCTTTTCCAGCGTGAGCAGAATAATTGTGTGTGTGGGGAGGAATCCACGGAGAAATTCAAGCAAATACTTGCAAACTATGAAGGGGTGAGTTGGTGACTGAGCCTGGGAATTAACACAGATATTTAAATTCTCTTTATGTTGGGTTGTAAGTCTCTGCTTACAGCTCATTCCTTTATATATCATTTCAGCTGAATGTCACATCTGCAGCCATGAAATCCCTGGGGGAGCTGGACATCCTCCTGGACTGGATGGAGAAATCTCGTTAGCAGGCAGCGTTAATTACCCACGGGCTGGGGCTGAGGAGCTGCAGGGGCTTTGCAGAGATGAGAGGGACAATAAATCACTGTATCAGTGCAGTTCCCCAGCAGTTCCAGCTGCATTCAGGCAAACATGGAGTGCTTTGCCAGCCAGGGACATCAGCAGAGTCTTCATTAAGACAGAAATAACGAGTTTGATTAAATCAGCATCACCCTCGCTGCTACCAAAGGATGCTCCCAGGGAAAACACACAAGGGTTTCTCTTGCTGGCAGACATAAGCTGTGATCATGCCATAAAATTATTGTTTAAATTATAGATTTTTTTGTCTAGGGAATGTGGGGAATGAGTGCTGAGAGCTGGCTGGGAGGACTCTGGTGCAGCTGATGTTGCACAAACCTGGGCTCGTTCTCTGGGCTGCTGCCACTGATGGATCTGGCTGAAATGAGAAGTACAGTGTGAGAAATACTTCCAAGAATAGGTCCTAGAAGGTTTGTCAGACCTTAGAAATCCATGTTTCCTTTTGAGATGATATTTTCTGCCTTATCAGTAAAAAAGTTTCTGTGCAAGATATGTGGTTGCTGAATAGAAAAAGGCTCTTGAGTGTATTGAGCAATTTACTGACACTCAGTAGTGAGTTTTGTGGAAATTGGTTGTGATGACCACAAATAAACCCCACTTGAAACTGTGCTGAGTCTGTTTGTGAAAATTCTGAGGAATTATATGATTCTTGCTGGTGAAACTTTCTGAATTCTCTGTGGTATCCTTTTACAGCAGATGCTGTCACTCTGGCATGCCAGGGCTGATGCATCCTTCTGGGCATGCCACAAACACCAAACTCAGACCTCAGTGCTGCTAAATCCCCTCAGTTTGTCCCCAAAACTGTGCATTATTTACAGCTCTGGTCTGTTCTCTCCCATTTTGGGTGTTCCTGGTACCCACTGCATGCTCTAAATTCCAGCTGAGGGACAGCACCAGTGAGCTGGGGAGAGGAGGAGGAAGAGGATTGGAGGAGGAAGAGGATTTGCAAAGGGACAGCGAAAGGGGTTTTTCTCCTCTCAGAAATTTCCACACCCGAGCGTTCTCCTGCCGCTGCTGCCCGCCGGGGATGCTTTCCAGGCTCACGCTTTTCCTGTTGCACGTGAGTCGGGCATTCCCTCCCTTCCAGCGGCTCCTCCTGGGACCTGTCCCGGCCGCTCCAGGGACCTGTCCCGGCTCCTCCTGGGACCTGTCCCGGCCCCTCCTGGGACCTGTCCCGGTTCCTCCTGGGACCTGTCCCGGCCCCCCCACGCCTTTCCCGAGATCCAAACCCGCTCCCACCGCGCTGCTGAGGGGATGCAGCCCTGGGGATGCGGCAGGTGAGCCCTCACCTCCCTTTGAGGGCTGCCAGGAAGGTGCAATGTGGGTGTGAGAGCTGGCGACCAGAAGGGAGATGTTGCCCTGCTCATCCCAGCGCTGAAAGTCCACAATTCAGGAATTATTTGTGTTTTATCCTCAGTGAAATTGTGGAATCCACAGTTTAGGAATTATTTGTGTTTTATCCTCAGTGAAATTCTAGCATCTACAATTCAGGGATAATTTGTGTTTATGCTCAATGAAATTCAGTGTCTGCCAGCTAACCCAGCCTGCCATTGTCACTTCTTTGTCATTACAGCTTCCTACACTGCTTTATCTGTGGAATATTCAGCTTTTCCCACCCTTTCTTTGCCTCTCTGGGTGGGCTCTCCTGTGATATCCCACAGACCCTGAGTTCCCCAGTCTGCTGAAAGCCACTGAATTCTTTATTGCTCTGCACACAAACATTCCAGACATGTCTGGCTTGCAGGTGCTGCCCTCAGGTCGGGAAAGCTTAAAGTAATCAAAAGCATCAGACTCTGTTATAAAGGGTTTTCCAGCTGCCTTTAAAAGAAAATCGGATTTTTTTTCTTTTTCCTTTTCCACAATGCTCCTTCTGGCCTGTGAGAGCCCAGAGAAGGAACCGGGGCTGCTGGTGGGATGAGCCACTCGAGTTCTGCTGTTTCCCAGCCCAACCTCCTCACTCAGACCTGCACTTCCAGCCCCCTTTGGCGTCAAACCATTCCTCCTAAATCACCACTCGAAGCTGAATTTAAGCAAAATAAAAGGTCAAGCTATAGCAAATGGTGGGAGCAGGTAACGGTGTTGCTTGCTGACATTGTGATCCTCAGGGCAGAGCCAGTCCCAGGCGCTGCCACCTCCCCTCAGACCCGGTCCTGGGGCGGGGACACGTCCAGGACAGCGCTGTCCCTCCCGGAGCTGCCCTGGGCGATGGCGTTGGAGGTGACGAGGAAGGAGGAGTAGGCGAGGTCAGCGTCCTCCTTGGAGCTCTGGGAAGGACGGGAGGACACGGTCAGGGGGTGGGGTGGGCAGCACTTTGTGGGTATCCCAGGATAACACGGGGACACTGGAGGAGTGGGACAATCCAGCGGGTCTCAGTGATGCCAATGTGAGCATCACCCTGGGAAGACCCCAAAAGCTTTTAGGTTTGGGATTCCTTGGCAAGCCTGTCCCTGGGTGTTGGCATCCAGCTCTCCTGTCCCAGAGCTGCTGGGCTTTACTGGTGTCCTGACAGTTTCCTTGATTGCTCCAGTTCAGCTCCTGGCACGTACAACACCTACACCTCTCCTGTTGGTAGGGACTTGGAAAAGCACAGGCCTGAATCTGGCACCTGCAGCTACTGCCAAACGGTGGCACTGCACCACGATCTTACCCAAGGGGAGAGGAGGCAGAGAGAATTAGGGAAAGGCAGAGATCACAGCAAATCTCAGCCCTTGCAATGGCAGAGCCCTCCCCGCCTCCCTGTGCCCCCTGAACCACTGAGAAGTGGGATGTGATGGTTTCCAGCCATCTGCTTATCCCAGTGATTCATATTTCTGGTAACAAACCCAACCTTCCTGATGCTGCCTGGGGCTGCCTTGGTTTATTTCTTGGAGCGAAGTGACTGCTGTTAATGTCTTTGCTAAAACAGGGAGTCAGGACAGGGGTGAGATCCCCCCACCCACGGGGGCTGGTCTGCAGTGGGGGCTGGATCTGGGTAAAATGGAGAGCACCTGGGTATAAATAAAGCCCCTGGAAGGACACAGCCCCTCTGGGACAGACTGCAGGGCTGTGGCCACATCTCCCAGGTCAGTGGCCTCTCTCCTGCCTCCTCTTACCCTTTTTGCCTTCGTTGTGTCGGCAGCGCTTTCCGGAGTGTCTGTGGTGGTGATGAACTCTGCAGGCAGAGAAGGGAAGGTGTTGGGGAGGGGGCAGTGGCTGGCAGGTGTTTCTGTGGCTTTTGTGGGGTGTTTCAGCAGGGAAGGGCTGCCCCTGAGCCTGGGGCTGGGCTGGGGTCAGCCACTCACCGTCCCCTCCCATGGGGGTCTCCTGGCTCTCCTTCACGCTGTTGCTGGCACTGAAGTCCCTCACGCTCTCAAAGTCTGACATGCTGATGTTTGTCCTGTAGCTCCCCACGGACACCAGGTCTGGTGAGAAGGAGGAGGAAAATCTCTCAGGTCTTGCTCAGAGTGGGTGGGAGCACATGAAGACCCAAACTTTCTGTGCCAGGCTGTNTGGAGCTCTCAGGATGGGTCACAGGAGGAGCAGGGACCTTCCTGCCCATTCTGGTGTGCTTAGCCCAGCACTTGAGTATTGCTATAACTCAGTGCTGCTGCTGTTTCTTGAGAGCCCAGAGAGGCAGGGACTCACCAGATCTCTTCAGCTGCCTGTATTTGACAACGGCAAAAGCTGTCACGACAATCAGGATCAGGCCAGCAAGAGGGCCCAGCACTAAGGCCAGAGTGTTGGAGCCATGGCTTTCATCAGAGCTGGAACAGAGGGAGAGAGATCTCATTGAGAATGATGCATGTGAAAATCCAGCAGGCTAAATTTGGGTAGGAGGGTAATTCTGAGTGAGCATGGTGCAATTCAATCAATTAACTGGATTCTAGCACACAGAATAAAAGAAAACCCAAATAAAAATATAGGCTTGAAGTCAGGCTGAAACAGCTACATCAGCAGCTTGGTTATAAATACGTGAAGGAAAATTCTCTAATATTAACAGAAGTACTTTCAAATAGTTGTTTTGTACCTGGAATTTCTAATAATTTCCTTCTGATACTATTTTCTTGAATTGGAGATTAATTGTGAGTCATCTTGCCCTTTGCTGTCACTTTTTATCTTCTCTGACATTTAGAGCAAAGTTCTTTGGGGATAAGCTTGTTTTGTGTGTTGCTAAACAACACACACAGGGTGTACAAACACAAGGGGTTCATATAAACCCCACAGAAATGGTAAATGGCAGGGGAGGGAGAGAACCAACCTTTCTGGGGCGGCTCCTTTTCGCACCTCAGCATCGCTGTGGGCTCCTCCTGGGGGAACAGCTCCAGACTCACGGCTGGAATCAACATCCAGGAGCTCTGGGCTGTGCTTGGCATCACTCCCTGTGTGTCCCAGGGAAAGAGGGTGGTTAGAGAGCAGCAGCATGAGAATTGGACACAAAAACTACTGGGATGTGTTTGGTGGACATGGAGCTGCTGTGGGTTTCGGCTTTCCATTGAAGGCTCTTCAAAATGGGGGTTCGAGGCCTGAAATGCTCTCACACCAAATAATTTACTGCAAAAATCTCAAGTAGGATCTCTCTGCCTATGAACTTTTGAAAAAGTCTTGCACTTCTAAGTAAAAGGCTTGCATTTCTAAGTTCTGCCTCTAATATTTCCAGATCAAATTTTGCCTTCTTGCTTTGCTTTTCTTCCTGGCTCTTTGCCCACCAAAAGCAACTAAATGAGGCTGTTTCATTCTGTTTTCACTTTGGCCATCACCCACTTAAGATGGGTAAATACCAGATACCCAGGGCTCTACTCTTTCTCTGCTTCTAACAATATTCCTCCCCCTAGAACCATTTCCGTTCTGAAATACTCCACCAAAGCTGAGACTAAGCCCCTTGCTGTTGGTGTTAGACTATCCTGCTCCTTACTGGTTTCTTGTTTATTAAGATAAGAAGTTCCCTGGAGCAAGATCCCTGAACTTGATCAGTTCTTCACCTGAAAGGTGCCAGATGTTGCCTAAACTAAACGATGCTACACATTGTAATAAGAACAATTAATCAGCAGGGGGCTAAAAGTAAAACTGGTGTGGAAACAGGTGAGTTTTAGACTGGGTTTTTAATGACTGGGAGGTCAAAACTGAGTGAACGAAAACACCGAAGGCAAACTGTGCAAAGCAGGGCGCTGCTGGCACCTCGCCGGGAGTGCCAGCGCTTCTGTTTTGAGCTGCTGCAGCCTAGCGGTGATGGAGAGCCCTCCCTCGGCAAGGGGACGAGCAGGGAAAGGAAGCCCTGCCCGGAGCTCACCTGCGCTCACCCGCAGCTCCACGGCCATGCTTTCCCAGAAGACGCCGTTGCGCTTCACCCCGCACCAGTACCAGCCTTCATCTTCCTCGGCCAGCGGGTCCAAGCTCAGCACGACCGTCCTGGTGGATGTGTCACAGGTGGCACCCGGCCCTGGCAGCCCCTGCTGATGCGCTGGCAGCATGGCACAGCCCGTGGAGTTCCACTTGCACCAGTACTTCTCGTAGGAGTAGTACTTGCAGGGGTAAGAGCAGGTTAAATTCACCCGGGAGCCCGCTTGTGCCTCCACTTCCTTCTGTCCCGTCAGGGCAGGCTCTCCTGCAAGGGCAGACAGGACATCAGGGCTGCTGGGGGTGGTTTCAGGGGTGGGGGTGGCAGTCAGCAGGCACTGGTGCTGCTGGGGATGGAGCTTGGAGGGAAAGTGCTCCTTGTGTTGCTAAATTAACACTAAAGATGGTCTTTATGGTTGTTTTCTTGCAAGGCTTAAGAAATACTTCACGAGAATTATCTGTGAACGCATTCCCATAAAAACGAAACTTTCTGTCTCAGTTTTAAAGCTGCTGGGGTGAGTTCAGGCTCGGAGCTCACGTCTCTTCCCAAAAAGCCAGATTGCTCACTTGGGGTGGTTCTGTACCTCCTGAGCAGGCAGAGAACTGCCAGTGCACAGCTCTTACCTTCTACAACCTTCAGTTCTGTGGATGATTGCTGCTCCTTCAGTTCATCTGACATGCACCAGTAAAAGCCTTCGTCCTTGGCCTGCAGCTGGTTCAGGACAACGGTGACAGTTTTGTTTTCGGGGTTCTCGAACATGGCCACTCTTCCTTCATAGTTGTACTTCACGTACCCAGTGTTGTCAATGATCTTGTCACATCCCTGGAGTCGCCACTTGCACCAGATCCTCGTGGAGGATTTCTTTAGAGGATCATAGAGGCACTCGAAGGTTGCTGAACTTCCACTTTTTCCAGTTACACTGGTCTTTAACTGAGGGAAATTTTTGTCTGTTGGTAAGAACGAAACAAGCAGTTATAAAAGTCTCACTTGTGTCCACCCTCCCAAGAAAATCAACATTATCAGATCAAACACAGCTACTATGGCTGAAGGAAGGCCAGGCAAAGCTCAGGGGTGCAAACACCAGGAGATTGTCCTGGCACTGGGGGGAATTGATCCTAAAGGGTCAGTCAGGCCTTGCTTTTTCCCAAATTCAGAGTGTTGTTGGCTTTGTGAACAGATATTACAAAGCTTTATTCCCTTTGCTAGAGGGACCATCTTCATCTGTCAGTTTGAGATTTAAGGAACTGGGGGCTTGAACAGACAGCTTGCTTGCCTCAGACTGGGAGGGGTGGAATTTGTCTCCTGGAGTTTTGGTCTGGGAAACAGAGCTATCCACTTCTGGGATAGAAGGTGAAGTCTGGGTACAAACTTTAATTAGTGATGGTTTAGTACATTACAGGTGGTTAAATGAACAGAAAGAAGTATGTAGATAAGAGAACAGGATAATAGCGAAGAGAAATTCAAGTTCTTGCTAAATAAAGTGAGACTGCTGGTGAAGCTTCTGAAGAGTAGAGAGGAAAGGGAAAACACCCTGGTAACAGCTCACCCTCATAGACAAACACGTCCAGTTCCTTCGATTTTCCTTCCTTCCCATATTCACCAGCCCCACAGTAGTACAAGCCTGTGTCTTCCCAGTCCATCTGAGTCATTGTCACACTGAATGAGCCTGAAGACTTCTCAAAAGTCAGCAGAACTCTGCCTTTGAAATCAGGATCAATTTCCTGATGGCTGTCAACAATGTTCCAGCAGCCTTCCTTCTCCTTCTTGCACAGGTATCTCCTCATGGCAGCAGTGTCCTCCCCAAAGCTGCAGGACACGGTCCAGGTGCTGCGGAGCTTCAGGTAGAAGAGCTCAGGTGCCTCAGGAACAGGTGGGGCTGTGCATAGAGACGGTCAGGGGCTGAAATGAAACCTACCCGAAAGCACCTGCAGCTCTCAGACACCGGACAGGCCAGCGATGGAGCCTTGTCTAGAAGGGAGAGGGGGAAAAACTCAAAGAAAATGGTATTTTAAGGAGTCCCAAGATTGTGATTACCTTCAGCAACACTGAGGGTGACTCTGTGGGAGAGCCCTCTGCCATTGACCCCCACGCCACACTGGAAGGTGCCTGCGTCCCCCAGCTCCAGCGCTGAGATGTTGATCTGGAAGCTTTCTGCCTCGGGGTGGTCAGTGAGGGAAATTCTGCCCTGGTAGCTGGGAGCCACGTACGCCGTGGACACCACGGTGGCACAGCCAGAGCCAGCCTGCCTGCACCAGTATTTCCTGTCGTGTCTGTTCACCGGCGTGGGGGGGTAGAAGCATTTCACCGTGGCCGAGCTGCCTAGCACGGCATGGACCTGCCGAGGGCCGAACACAGGGCTGGAGACTGCAGGGGGAGAACAGGCCGGGTGTCAGAGCCCTGAGTGCCACACAGGCCAGGTGTCAGGGCCCTGAGTGCCACACAGGCCACACAGGCCAGGTGTCAGGGCCCTGAGTGCCACACAGGCCACACAGGCCGGGTGTCAGAGCCCTGAGTGCCACACAGGCCACACAGGCTGGGTGTCAGGGCCCTGAGTGCCACACAGGCCAGGTGTCAGGGCCCTGAGTGCCACACAGGCCACACAGGCCAGGTGTCAGGGCCCTGAGTGCCACACAGGCCACACAGGCTGGGTGTCAGGCCCCTGAGTGCCACATGGGCCATACAGGAGGCGTGTCAGGGCCCTGAGTGCCACACAGGCCACATGGCCCCAGGGCTGTGTGCCATCAGGTGACTGGGAGGTCCCGTGGCAGTGAGGGGCACCTGTGAGATAAAGAAGCTCCTCATGATGCCTTCAGATTTTAGCTTTTATATTTTTCAACTCTTGTACTGCATTAGTGCCTAACTCTGAAGTGCATATAGAGTGTTAGTAAGCTCTCTTCACGCTTTGGTCAGACAAACCATCCCTCTGGGCCTGGAACTCAAGGACACCCTCTGCCTCAGGCCCCGAGAAGTATAAACAAAAGTGAATTTGGGGAGCAAACTGGGGGTATCTGACTTCATTACCTGAAGCTGGAATTGTAGAATTAACCCGTGATATGCAAATGGACCAAACTTATTTCAGTCTGAGAAACTCGTGACCATTGTCCATTTTGGGTGTAGCCTTGTGGGAGGCTTCATCTGCCCTTAATGTACCTGAAGGCCCTTTGTTAAATATATCCACTTTTACCTTTTTAACTTTGTCTGGCCTCTGTTTCAAGGCATCACCCAGACCCTCCGCCTCCCTTCCCAGAGCCACCTGTGGTCCTTGGCCACCCCAAAAGCTGTGCCCCAGGTGGGTGACACTCACTGGCTGCCTTAGGGAGGTGTCTGCTTCTTGCAGACCCAGCTGGGAGCAAGGCGAGCAGGAAGAGGAACGCCAGTAAAGTCATTTTTCTTGCATTCCCTGGAAAAGATGAGGAAGGTCTTGAATAATCACATTTGCAAAATGTTAATCATCTAATAATCTTTGTGCTTGAAGGATATAAGGGTTGTGGCTACATGAAGTAGAGAGAAATATGGTTTTTATTTGCTCCTGTTGAGGAATTGGATGGGAAAAAGGGAGTTGATATCTCTGACCTTGCCTGGGATCAGGACTGCCTGTGCATCTCATCCCAACACCAACAATTCCCTCTGTCACAGAATTCCTGACTGGAACCTGTGTTTAGTGACTCTCTTTGTTTCCCTGGTCTCTCCAAGGACACACAAAAGAGAAAAAGGATGATATTTCCACTTCTACTTTTTAATTGTTTCCTCAGTTGTTGAGGAATTGAGTGAGCTGTAGGGATTTACCTCCTTCAAAAATCAGATTTTATGTGCATTTCCTGAGCACACCTCTTGATCCACCTGCCTGTTCCAAGTTCATGGAAGGCACCCACAGGAGCTGATGAGAGGTGCCAAGGAAAACCCTTATAAACAATCAGAGGAATCTGATTTCAGGGCATCAAGTGACACAATTTTATTAAGGGTAATTCCCGGCAGAAGAAAAAAGCATTTATTTCCCTGTTAAGATGAAAGGCGTTCTGTTGTGCCTCTTCCTTGTATTGTGATTTCTCCTTGCTCAATGGCCACTTGTCCATGGCTAATAGTTAACTCACTGAGCATGAAAAATTCTCTTTCAAACACATCCCAGAAGTAGCCAGCAAGGCAAACATAGCAAATTCTGCAGAAGGCAAACAACGTGGCACAAAGAGGGCCTTGATGTTTGCCCCTGGCTGACAGCAGCTCCTCTGGCTGACGGTCACCTCACTGCCCCTAGCCTGTGGTGCAAGAAGGACCCAGTTCAGCCTTGCCCATTTTGGCAAAGTTGACATAATCTGTTATTCTGATTTCTTCAAAAAGTTCAGCTGTTTTTGGGGTACAGCCCACGTTGTTCTGTCAGGTCTGGAAGGGTTACCAAGATCTCTGCCTACCCAAACCAGAGGTTCCTGTGCTCTTGCACCACCAACACCTACAGCTCTGAGCTGTCTCCAGCCCTGTTTTCTCAGATGTTCTCAAAATGTAAATGGAAAAATTAAATTATAATGACCTTTTCTCTTGCTTTCCAACTCAGGAGAGATAATTTTGTTGTTGTTGTTGTCTTCATGTTGTCCTGAGAATGAATAACACTCTCTGTTTTGATTTGGTGCTGGGCTCTAAACCTCACTGCAGCTCCACTGGGTGACAAGGACATTTTAGTGCTGTGTCTAAAGCCTTGGAGGGGGGCAGACCCCCCTCAGCCAGTCCCTCTTTATAGATGTATTTTTACTGTCTTTACCCTCAAAATTGGCTGATGGGCATTTCCAGGACACTTCTCTGGACCTGGCTTGGAACCATCACCTTCCTCTCCAGTGCTATTTTATGCCTAAATTTTGATATTTTCCAGGTTTCCAGCAGCAGTGCTCTCTGGCCAGGCTGGCTCTTCCAAATCTCATCCCTTACAAGACTTTCCCCAGGTTTCTGTTGTGCTTTTGGGATTCTGTCAGTCCTGGGGAGAATTATCTTCAGATTCATGATGATTTGGAAGAGACCAGGACCTGACCCCCAAGTTGTGCAAACCTGAGCCAGCAGCTGCTCTATCTGGGTATGGAACACCAGAGTTCAATTCCCAAATTCTGCTGAATTCCTGCTGCAGGGATTGCCAGGGATCAGCCCAGTCCAGCCCATTAGATATTAACTATTGCTCCTGACAATGACCAGTGTCAAGGCCATGCCATGGCATCGACAAGACACGAAGGTTTAATTGTGACATTTGTCATTTCAGCCTGGGAGCCCTTCTGGCTTTTTGTGGAATGTTTGCTGCTATTCAAATAGTTGAGAAACAACAACATAGATGTAATATGTTGCATGTATTCTATATATTTTATATATAGATAATATTTTCCCCCTCAAATCCTTTTGACCCACAGGGAAGCTGTGCAGTTGAAAAATGTTGTAGAGAGTTGTGCTGTGAGGAGGTGCTGGAGGCTTCTGTGCCCAGAGAAAGGGCACAGCAACAAATTTTATCCTGCACAGGACTGGATTATTCACATCTTTAACTGCCCATCAAGGTCACTGCTGATCTTGCCTTGCCATGGGTTTTATTTGCTCAGTGGAATGGGGAAAAGCCACCAACCCATTTTCATGGGGTTAAGAATGAGCAATCCACTTCCAGATAAAAGATCGAGCTGACCCAAACATGTGCAGAAAATAAACATTTCCAGTTCCAAACAGATGCCTCCTTTACAATATTGAGAGAATAAGAGGGGCTTCTTTGGTGATGCAGTGAGCAGAAACACTTAGGTAGAACTTGCTGAAGATTATCAGGATTTACCAAGAAATCAGCAGTGCTTGGGACCCTCTGAATTAAGCTCTCATGGCAGTGCCTGAAAACCCAGCTGAGATTGTGCTGCTGGCCCAATTTTATGCTTCTTTCAGCTGTTGGATCCACTCTACACTAACCTGCAACCTGATTTTGTGTTCCTTTCAGATCCTCCATGCACCCACTTACTGCTTTTCAGATCAGATCTTCATGGTTCATTTGTTTCTTAGGCTGGAAAGTGAAACCAACTTTAGCACTATTAAATTCTTTTAGTTTAATTCTCCTCTGCCTGCAAGGAGCAGGAACATCCCATGGCCATAGAGTACTTGTCCACCTCATTCTGGAGGGATGGATGGTGCCGCTGTGGATTCATTAACAATTGAAATTAGGTGATGTTTATTTGTACTTCAGAAATGTGCTAATCTATAGGAACGTTCTCTTTGCAGAGTAGGAATTCAGGTGTGTAGGACCCACACCTTCACGGGTCTGAGTGGGACAGGGCTCTGCCAGGCTCCTCTGATTTCACTTTTAGGACACCACATCCAGTCCATTCATTTGAGCTTCAGGTTCTACTCATCTTGTACAAATTTCTCAGGGAGCTACTGAAGCAGCTCCTTTAGGGCACAACTGCAGCAATTCTCTTTTAAAATTTCAAAATCTGCCTGTTGGGGTTCAAAAGCCAGTAATGACCTCAGGCTGAGTCGCAAAATTTAGATTACTACAATAATATTTACTAACTTTTATTTTCCTATGTTAAAACTTAATGTAAATATTGTGATGATAATTAATGTTGGAGGTTTTTTTCCCAGAAATTAAATATTAAAAATCTGCTGCAGAGAAGAAACCATAACTGCCATAAGCCTGTTCCTATGGTTCTTTCAGAAGAAATCAGCCTCCCACCAGTGAGCTCTGAACATGAAATGGCTCCAAACCTCCTGTCCCGTGTGAGGAAGGGTCCTCAAAAGTGGCCAAGGCTCGTGTTCTTCTCCTTCCCCATCCCAGCACAGCCCTACACAAGGTTGTGCATTCCCAAGGATGCCAAAGCAGCATTACTTACACTCCAGGCTGCTCCTGGCACTTCTCTCTTTTCCTCTCTTTTCCTCTCAGGCCGACCCCGGGAGCTGCTGTGAATGTCCTGTGTCCCCGTCCCCACGGGGCTGTGGCAGTGCCAGCCTGGTTTAAATACTCCCTGCACC
The DNA here is from genome assembly GCA_013399835.1 of Leptocoma aspasia. Taxonomy (NCBI): domain Eukaryota; kingdom Metazoa; phylum Chordata; class Aves; order Passeriformes; family Nectariniidae; genus Leptocoma; species Leptocoma aspasia. Next base: position 54,092 of record VXAX01006323.1, on the reverse strand, counting down.
TTTAGCCCTGCGTTTCCACCTGTTGTGCCTTAAAGGAACAACATCCAGCAGCGCTGCCAGGTGAGCTCTGCCCACGGCAGGGCCAGGAGCCAGTGCCCAGCCAGTGTCCAGCTCTGCTGTCCCTCCAGGGTGTCCCCCTCTAATAACCCTCCTGATCACAGCCACCCCAGGGCTGGGGGGCTCCCAGGAAAGGTCCAGGGCTCCTCTGCCTCCTTTGGGAAGGAGCTTGGTGGCTCTGTGGGGTCAAGTCCATGGGGAGTCTTTTTGGGTACCTCTGTGCCAGTTTTTTTCTTGGACAGGACCTGAGCAGCCAGGGCAGCTGTGATTCCTTGCTTTGCCTTGCTGTAATGATGCAAAAACAGGAATTCCTTCTGACTGGGGGGGTCACATGGAGCTTTTCTCATCCACTCAGTGAAAACTGATGTGTTTGAACAGGATGGCAGCTCCTATAGTGCCTGGGAGCAGCAAGATCCTGACCCAGAATTGGGATCTTCAACAGATTTATCAGATCCTAAAGCCAGCCTTGGAGGTACCTTTCGTTTAGCTGGGGATGTTGAGCTCCATTTTTTCTATGACTGTGCAGCTCTTGGGGTGAGGAAGGAGTTTTTGGGCTGAGGAAGGAGCTTTTGGGGTGAGGAAGGAGCTCTTGGGGTGAGGAAGGAGTTTTTGGGCTGAGGAAGGAGTTTTTGGCTGTGGCTGTGTTTGGTGGGGATCTTGGACTAAGAGAGCAGCCACCACCACCTCTCCTCAATGGGAACAAATCCTGATCCCCTCCAAGCTTCCCACCAGTGCTGCTTCCCTGGCCATTCCAAACATTCCTCAGGTACTGCTGGCATTACTTTTTTGCCTTGTGGCCACCGAGTTGTGCTGGCTGGACCACAGTGGACACAGCTGTGTTTGCTCTCCTGGAGCTCCCACTCTCCCAGGCACAGATCCCTTGGGATCAGCTTCCCTGCTGATCCTGCAGAGGGATGGAAATGTGTTTTTAAGGCTTTGCAGAGGAAGGTGGGATGGCCATGGGCAGAGGAAAGCCTGGCAGAAATATGGGAACCTGCAACTGCTGGTGCATCTCAAGGAGGAAAAATTAACCCAAGGTGAACGAACATTTTTTTTTAACCAAACCCCCCTTTTCACCCTCCAGGTTTCCAGTAAAACCAATCCCTTGCCTCATGCAAATATATTTGAAATGTATTTCCTTGCTTTAGCACATGAGGAAGCGTTTCCCTGCCAAGTCACAGGTTCCAAAGCATTTTGGCATCTCCAGAAAACAAACAACCTTCGGATTGCTTTTATTTGGGGAGTGCAGATTGCAGCATAAGCCACGATCTGAGTGTGAAACCAATGCTGCTGCTTGGGGCTGGGCTGTGTTTGGGCTGAATTTGAGCTGGTTCTGGAGCTGTGGATATCCATGCAGGAGAGGTGAAGGACAAATAGCACTTTGGGAATGTGGCTGGCTGAGAAACTGAAATGAGATGTGGTTTATGTGTTGGAAAATGACTCCATGGATCAGGATTTTTAAAAAAACCCAAAAAATCCTTCTTTTTTGAGCAGCCTGATCCTTTTCCACCCAAACCATTCTGTGATTCTCTGATATGAGCAACCCCGAAGCCACAAAGGTCCTTCCTTCCCCCCATCCCCAGTTTTACCTTTCCCTCAGGGAAACAACCCACAAATGGCTGAGTTCAGGGGCATTATTTTATTATTTCTTCTGCAAAACACTGAGCAATTTGCAATTTGGGGGGAGCAATTTGCAGTGTGGCGGTTCAGCTCTCAGTAAAGGGGATTTGGGTTCTGAGGAGTGCAGTGGGAGGTGTTGAGGGTTTGGCTTTCCACAGAGAAAATTCCCAGCTCGGGTACCCCAGGGCTTTCACAGAAGGTTCTGGCTCAAGTCTTCATCAGGCACCTTGAAAAGTAATTTTTCCCCACAGGGTAACTGTAAAATAATGAAATAGAAGAGAAGTTGTGATCTGGCATTGCCTCTCTATGGTATTTGTAGAAGTAATTTCATAGGTGTTTCTGGGTCTATGCCAAACTTGGTATTTTAAATGATTTTTTAAGGAGTTCTGAGAACAGAAAGGTGGAGAAACCCAGGTCAGAGGGGACCGATCTGGAGTCAGCCTCCTGCTTGGTTTAGAGAATGATCCCAGGCTTTACCCCAACCCAGACATCTGGGAAGAAAAGGCACAAATAATTTCTGGTTTTCATGCTCCCTTTTAGGAGTTTTTCACAGAATGTTGATAGTTTATTTTCAGGGTTTTAGGGCAGGTGTAATTTTTCTTTCTATTCTTTATATTTAGGACCAGAAGACCTCTGTTGGCTCTGAGTGCATTGGAATGAGAACATGAAATTACCAAATTTCTGAGCCACTATTCCAATATTTTTTTTCAGTGGAGTCCTTCTCACTGATACAAATTCCTACAGGTTAGATGCACTTGAAAATATTTGCTCAGATGATTTTTACAGGAGCTTTTCTCTAAAAAGCATCAACAATCTGAGACTCTTACATAGAAGCTGCTCATCCTGCTACTTCCAAGGATAGTAGAGATTGTCCTGCACAATAGAACAAAAAAGAATGACATGGTTGCAACACAGTGAACAATAATTACTTTTGTGTAATGCTGAGAAAGGTGATAAGTAATCAGAATTTACTGGAAGAGGCAGGAAGAGCGATAACAGCTTTACTACTTGCAATCAAAAATTATAATCAACCCCACAATAAATATATAAACTTGATGTAGGATTTAATCCAAGTCTTATGAAATCCATGGCTTAACGTTTCTTGGTAAGGAGTAAAGGCACGAGCTTGGCAGCAGAATGTGATTCTTGGGCTGTGGATTGTAATTCCTGGACTGCAAACCTGGTGCCTCTCCTGCAGAGGTGTTTTCCTTGCTAAGCCACAAATTCCCTGCTTAAAATTTGAGTTTATTCTCTTTTATCAAGGGAGATGACACTTGCAGTGCCAGTTTCAGCAAACACCCACCTACATTTGCCAGAGCCCATCCTGAATTCCTGCTCTTCTCCTGGACTCGGGTTCTCCTCCATCCTTTCCTCCTTTCCAGGGCTCAGCCCAGCATGGGCCAAAGCTGGCTCCAGGCTCCCCATGGTGCTTCTTTCTCCTCCTTTAAAACAAAACACACTGATGCACTCCAGAGAACACCCCCACCAGCACCTCTTTAAGGATTCCAGCGTGTCAGACACCAAATTAGGCCATTATTTCATAGTTTCCTTCTCACCACTGTCATCACCAAAGGTTTTCTGTCCCTAAACTTATTTCTATGGATATGACATGGTCTGGATTAAGATAGATGCACATATCTTTGCAAATCAGTTATTAGAAGGGATTTTCTGGGCCTGTCTTTGTCAGCTTTGCACAGAATGAGCTGGATTTGGCCCCAAAGGCTGCCTGGAGTGAAGCCACTCACACCACACAGGTCCCTCCCTCCAGGATTTTCTGTCACCCACAGAGCCACAAATCCTCTATACACAAAAACTCAGCCTTGCTTTCAGCAGAGCTTCAGGATTTCCATTTCCTTCATTTGCTTGTGTTTGAGCAGGTTTTAAACAATACCAAACAACTGCCCAAGGACTCTGCTTGCAGGTCCAGCCACGTTCTGGGGCTGCAGAACAGACACGTGTCTGGGAGATAGAAATATTCCACGAGTCAGACTCCAGCCCTTGGAAATCACTAGCAAAGCCCTTGCAGAACAACCACTGCAGCCCCAAAAGGTGTTGCCTGGCCAATTTACCTGTCTGCTTTTGAAGCTTGATTTTGGCCAGAGTGAGGATGGTGATGGTGATGCAAATCAGCAAAAGCAGAGCTGGTAACACAACTGGGAGCAGCCGTGGTTCACCTGAGGAGCTGGGAAGATGAAGCACCAGGATTAAATTAGGTTTGGAGTCACCTTCGTGGCCCATGCAGGTGGTTGTTTTCACACCAAAGAGTAAAAAGGAGTTGTAAACTCTGAATCAAGAAAAGTCAACAGAATCAAGGAGTGTTGCAATCATTTGATCTGGAGTTTGGCTTATGAGGAAGTGATTTCTACAGCTGTTGTGTGGGGTTTGTGCTGAATTAGCCCCTCCAAAGGGAAAATGAGCTGTTTGCACAATACAAATTCACAAGCACAACACAAATGCACAAAGATACACCCTTTTGGTGAGTTGTTACGACCCTCACATTTTTGGAAGGTGTCTCCCCTCTTTCTGTCAGGGTGACAGGGAGATGTGGCTTGGGAGAAGCTGGAGATGGGGAGGATGGGGGTGGATGCCAATCCAAGGTGCCCATCTCGGTATTGAACTGGATTTGTGGATTTTGCCCAGCTGGGTTCTGGCTGACCCTGCAACTCCTGGTGGAGCTGCACCAGATCCCTTCAGCAGGGCTGGCTGGGGGAGAAGTTGGAGCTGCTCACAGGGACCACAGGAGGCAAATCCACTGGGAAGCTGCTTGCACCGGGGTGAGACACAGGAACTGGTGTGGGGAACGACCAGGGAATAATTCCTGGCCAAAACACTCCCAGCCTTTGGATGAACCTTGCCCAAAGCTCACTCCTGGTTCAACAGCGAGCTCCCAGCACTGCCTGTGGGCTCCTGGCTGCTGCAGGGCTCGGGGAGGGGTGTCCTGGGCTGTGCAGCAGCCACACGTTCCCCAGGGCTATTGCTCAAACCTCAGCAACGTTTCCCAAGGTCCTGTTTTCATCCTGAGCACAGGGAAACAGGCAGGAGCACAGCTGTTGACTCTGGCATCTGCTCCAGAGGAGCAGCCAGCACCAGGAGGGTCAGAGACAAGTTCCAATGTGCACAGACATGAGGTGACCTCGCTGCCTTCTCTCCCTTCTCATGTCTCCTGGAGCTGTTTTCAGCTGTGCACAATGTCCACAGGGCCCCAGGAACGGGGCAGACAGGTTGGGAAACACCAAGGATGTGGCTGTGGACTCACCTCTCCTGAAAGGTGTCACCTGGGGAGGTTCCAGAGGTGCCAGGGGTGGCAGTGGGCAGCAGGGAGCTGCTGCCCTGGGTGGCAGTGCCCATGGTGGTGTCCTTGGGGACAGTGCCCATCACGTCTGCCACACTGCTGTGCCTGGCTGTGCCGTGGGCAGCAGGACTCGGTGCTGTGGCTCCTCCAGGAGTGGCTGTTCCCAGGTCCCGTGAGGAGCAGATTTCTACAGAGAACATTATTTTGGGGCTTTAGTACCCACCCTTTGGCAGGGGCAATGCGTTTGTTAGATTTACCAAAGATTTACACATTTCACCTCGCATCTCGTGTGAAAAAATACCAGACTCAGGCATTTCTGTTCTCCTTGGAGTGCTGTAGAAAGCACCAATGAAAACCTGAATACCTGGCAAACATTCCTGCTTTAACCCCGCTCTTTCTGCCTTTGCCAGAGGAGCAGTTCCATGGACCTGTCTATTTACACTCTGCAGTTTCTCAAACTGCTAGATAACCTTCAGCTTATCTCCAGAGCCCAACACCTCCCTGTGCTGCACTTGCCAGGACCAGGATGTCACATCCTGGGGGTTTGCATCATAACTAATCAACATCATCCAAACCTATTACATTTCTTCTGAAAGCTCATCTCTCTCACCCCTGAAAACCTTCACCATCCCCTCAGCTGCTTGCTAATAGTGAAAGGAAAATGTAGAGCTGCTGTTTCTCGTGGTGTGGAACGGTTTGAGGACCACCCAGGCCATGCCACCACCTACCCTTGTGGATGAGCAGCTTCAGGGAGGCCGTGAGCTCAGTGTGCCCACTCCTGGCCCCACACCAGTACCAGCCTGCATCCTCCTCCCTCAGCTGCCTCAGCACCACCGTGGAGCTCCCGTGCTCGGGGTGGCTGCTGGACATCTGTGCCCGCCCTCGGTGGGACTCCAGCACGAATCCCTCGTCGTCCAGCAGCACCAGGCAGCTCCCTGCCCTCCACCTGCACAGGTACTTCTTCTCGTAGGTCACCTTGGGGTCGTGGTGGCACTGGAAGGACAGCGAGCCCCCGACTCTGCCACTGAGGAATTTGGGTCTCCTGGGAAGGGTGGAGGCTGCAGGGGAGGGCACAGAGTTAGAATTTCATGGCCCTCACCCAGCACTGAGCCCCCCGTGCCCTGTCCTACCTGTGGCCACCTGCAGAACCACCTCCTGTGGGCTGTCCTGACCCCTCAATCCTTGTGTCCCACACAGATACAGCCCCGAATCTTCCTCCTTTAGGTCATTTATCAGGACTTTGAAAGCCCCAGAGCTCTCCTGAGGGGTGATAACGATCCGTCCTTGGTGCCTCCTGCCCACATAGCCATCAGAGCTGGCGATGAGAGTGCAGCTGCTTCTGCCCACTTTGCACCAGAACCTCTTCTGGTCGCTTTGGGTGTCCCCAGAGGGGCACAGGACTGTGACAGAGCCGTGGGGCTCCCCTTGGATGAGCTGGGTTGGCTTTGACACCGTGGCATCTGCAGGGAGAGAGCAGGACAGGGACTGTCAGCACACAGAGCCCCCAAAAACCTGCCCCATCCTTTTGGTTCTACACATTAACTCAGGCCATGCTTCTGAGCTCTGCTCTAGGATGATAAATATTCATCTTTTTAGCTTATAATAACTCAAAACCATCCACACACACATAGTTCACACTCTGAAACTCCATCAGTTATTTCCTTTACTTTTCCAAAACCCGTTCACTCAGACATTTCCCCTGCACCCTTCCCCAGAATCTCCAAACCTGTGTTTCCAACAGGCAGGAGAGGGTTTCCTTCCACATTTCTGAACAGCTGATCTGGCAAAACGTGGGTGCTTTTATACCCAAAATTTTATACCAAATTTATATCATTTTATACCAAAATTATAAATATCTGCCTGACAGAAAAAGCTGATCCCAAACCTCTCCCAGGAGCCAAGAAAAAGCCCTACCTGCCAAAACTGTCAGGTTGAGGCTGACGTAGAGCCCTTCGTTGGTGCTGCCAATGCCACACCTGTAGGTGCCCGAGTCGTTGCTCCTCAGCCCTGTCATTGTCACGGTGAAGGTGCCGTTCTGGGGGACGTCCCCCAGGGCCACCCTGCCCTTGTACTCGCTGGAGGTGAAGCTGCTGGAGATGATGGTGTAGCAGACCCCGTTTGCTGCTATTTTGCACCAATATTTCCGCTCGTATTTGTTGGCTGGGGTGGTGGAGTAGAAGCACTGGTGGGTGATGGAGCCTCCAATCCCTCCTGCCAAAAACCTGGAGCCGTACAGGCTGCTGGAAACAGGCTCTTAGAGGACAGAAACAGAAGGGTTTGGTTACTCACAGCCAGCCAGCAGAACCCAGCATCACTCTTTTGGGGCAGGGCTGTGGTTCTGAGGGGCACCAGGGGACACAGGGCCCAGAAAATCTATTTTGGATGTGGTGTTTCCCCTCCCTGAGTGCCCCTGATGTCACAAGCCCCTGGCACAGATGGGGAGACCCTCAATGCCCCTTGCAGGACCCCCCCAGCCTTGGAGTTAAAGGTCAAGGGAAGAAATTAATGGAAAAACCCTTTGGCATTTGCAAAATCTGCCTGACCTGGCAACATCCTTCTCCCTGTGGATGCTGCAGGACCAGAGCCTGCTGGCTCTCTGCAGGTTTGGGCTGGGCAGGGGGGTGGTCGGACTGGTTTCCACACTGCAGGTGGAGGTGTTTGGTGTCCAAGGGAGGATTCAGGCTGTGTGCCCAGTTCCAGCTTTACCTGTTCTTATCAGGGGCTGGGGTGTCTGGCTGACTCACCTTGCAGCAGAGCTGCTAAAAGGAAGAGCAGCATCATGTCCAGCCCTCCCAAGTGTTCCCTCGGCAATTTTCACAGATCTCACTGTGCTGGGGAGGCGATTTTGCTGATTTCTGTGTTATCAAGGAAACGAGAGAGATGGTGGCAAACACTGATGGCTGCTCAGGGCAGGACTCCAAGCACACTGCAGCTGCAAAGATCCTTCCTAGGAGAACAGAAGTCTGCCAAAATATGGATCCAGCCACAACTTTTTCCTTGGATTCTGCCACAGACCCATCTGGCTTTTACTGCTCGACCTAGGGTTAGGGTTTTGAAAACCACAAAGCCCAGGGCTCTGAGCACACTGCAGCTGCAAAGAGCCTTCCTAGAAGAACAGAAGTCTGCCAAAATATGGATCCCTCCACAGAACCCTCAGCTCCTTTTTAACTTCATTTAATGTTAGCTTTTAGGCAAGGAGTTGTTTTTTAATGCCAGCCCACAAACAGGCATGAAATATAAAGCATAAAGAGACAAGAAAGGGCTAGAGAAATCCCAGGAGTAAAGCACGTATGGTTGGGTTTTTTCTGTCTTTATTTCAGTCTTATATTGTGAAAATGTTTATAGGATCCATTTTTGGCCCCTGATTAAACCATTATCCTGCCACCATCCAGAACTGCGTTGCATTTTACGTTGTCCACATCATTTTTTTGGGTGTTCTTGGCCAAAAAGAGCAGTAATTTAATTTATAGCTTTAAAAGGAAAAAAAAAAAATAAAGGCACAGCAGGCAGAAAAATTATCTGAAGTCGCTACCTTTATTTTTATAGAAATAATTATGTTAAATTTCAGAACTGTTACATACTGTAGGTGAGAACTCTCTCCTATAATCACTCTACAACAGCACAGTTCCCAAAAAACAGCATTTTAAGGGTAAATTGAGACTCACCTACCTTAGACTGGGATGCTTCTGGTGCTGGAAATTTTGTGTTCCTCCACCTCCAGCTTGGAATTTGTTTAATGAAGTTGTTTTTGCAGCTTGCAGCTCAGTCAATCTTTGCTTTTCTCTTGAGGTTTAATTATTTTTTTTTCATATATTGATGTGTAGATTTTAAAATGGGTGCACTAAAAATCTTCTGAGGTCTTGATGTGCACTGCTGAGCAAAGTGGAAATGGTCAAAATGCTCAGAGGAGTACCAGAGATGTGATCAAAAAGACCCAAAAATGGTCTTTTTTTAGCTATCTAGGGATGTGATGACATCATGGAAGGGGGAAAAAAAGGGGTGAGGAGGCCAGGAGCAGAAATTGCAGAGTTTGAGAGGAATTCCCCTGCTCTGCAGACAAAATGCTTTAATATAAAACACTCAGTGTGTAATGAAATGGTGTTTGCTGTGAGCCACTTCCAGGCAGAACTTCACATCAAGAACTTTGTGAAAGGTTCCTCAGACACCTGTGGTTTGACTGGACCTTCCCTGAGCTCATGTCTGTGTTTTGATCCTGTTTTGGGGTCGAAAAGACAGTTTCTGCTTCAATTTTTGTCCTGAAGCAGTCCCTGAAATGTGAATTATCAGGATCCAGGCAGAGAAACCTCTGTCCTTGAAACACAACTCAGAGATTTGTTTATAGAATCTTGTACAGAGTAAAAAAACGCTTTTCCATGGGAATAATTTTTCTGCAGGCCTGCATGCAGGGAAACTTATAATATGTTCACACAAAACTGGGTGAGGAGTGAGAGGGGTTCACAGGGGCACTGAGAGGAACCACTTTGTTCTCAGTCCTCCAGGGCCTTGATCTTCCCCTCTGGGGTCAGCCAGGGTGTGAAGAGCAGATTGTTTTCTGGGTAGGACAACCCTTGAAGCACTTTGGAATCTCCCTGGCTGGGGGTAAATCTCCATCGAGCAGTTTTGAGCTGTTAATCGTGATATGATTTCTTGTATTGCAGTAATTGTTGTGCTTTGTACCAAACCTGCACCATAAATTCCTCACTCCTGGCTGGGCTCCAGCAGAACTGAGGGCATTTATTGCCCTGAGAGCAGCAAAGCACCAGGACTGGCTTTTTATCAGCAATAAAATGGGATACAAGTGATGGTGGGAACCCCCTGGCAATACTCAGGGTTATTTTAGAGAATCATAAAACCATGGAATTACAGGAGACCCTGCTGGGGCAGCACCACTGCCTTGCACCTTTCGCTGCTAGAGAAGAGTTAAATTTTTTAGAATTTATTCTTCTGGGCTGTGCTTGTCAAGGAAATTCCTCTTCCTTCCTCTGACAAACGTGCTGGAGGGGGAATCTTCTCCCTGGGAGCAGCACCAGGACAGGCAGAGGCTCCATCCCACGAGTTCCACCCCTGTGCAGATGTGGAGGCTGCTGCCAGCAGCTCAGCACAGCCTGCCTGTGCTCAGAGCTGTCATTAATAAATGAGAACCACCCCTGGCTGCTCCACAGTGCCCAGTTAATGATTAAAGTCCTGCTTGGAACCAGCCAGGGATGGTTTTGCTGCACGAAAACCCCTCTGCAAGGAACAACACTGCCCCTGTCTGTCTCTTCCTGGACTTCCAAACCCAAGGGTGTTTGGAGGAAAAGAGCTGAGATCTCGGGGCAGTGGAGAGAGACCCTCACCCCCTGCCCTGCAGGGTGATCCCAAACCCACTGGGATTTCAGAGCAGGAACATCCGGCTCTAGTTCTGGTTTAAGATATTATCAGGTAAATTTGCGTCACTGGCAAATAGAGGAAAGCAAAACCCAAACCAATGAAGCCTGGTTGCTTTAACACAGCAGTAAAAGGCTGGAATGCCCCTGGTGGGGCTCCTCTTTAAGGCTGTTGGTTCTGTGGGGCCAAGCACAGCATGGGTGGGAGCTGCAGTGATGAGGTTGGGCCTTTTTTTTTCATTTACAATTCCATTAGAAATAAAAAAGAATCCCACTGGGGGCAAAAAAA
>VXAX01006323.1:24517-40662 GCA_013399835.1 Leptocoma aspasia | reverse complement strand
CAGGAGCAGGAGCAGGAGCAGGAGCAGGAGCAGGAGCAGGATCCCTCTGCCAGCAGCAAGGCTCGGCTCTGGGTGGCACCAGGCAGTCATGGGCCTGCTCTTGCATAAGGTCCCAGCCTTTGGGCATAAACAGCTCCATTTCTAAGGGCTACAAACAGATCCAGCAGGTAAAATTCCATATTCCCCTCACAGGATTAAACAGCAATGCCTGCTCGTGGAACGGGGCCTGCCCGTGGTGAGTGATTCAGCCCAGAGCATCCAGCAGCTCCAGGAAAGGCACAGAAACGTGGAGTTCATTCCCAGAGGAATGACCCTGCTGCTCTCTGCCTGTTGTTTTAATTTATTCTCTTTTGTTCCCACTTCATACCAGCTCCTGATTGTGAGCATCACCACGTCACAGATTGATAAGGGATCTTTGGGAGTGAGATTTCTCCTTGGAAATCTGAACAAAACTCAGCTTTCATGACACCAGCACACAATGGTTCTGACTAAAGCCAAGGGCTGGAAAGGAAACCTTTTGTTTCCAAAACAATCTGGTTTTAAGAAATGTTTAGGTTCTGTTTCAGGGCAACAAAGCTTTGAGAGAGTCCTTAATGCTCTCCTCCTTTCTCATTAGATAAACAAGGTGAGATTTCCCTTGGCACTTGCATCATGCAGGTGCTGAGCTTTCAGGCAGAGCATTAAAAACTGGAACCAGCCCTGGCTGAGACAGAGTGGTCAGAGGAGAGGAGCACAGGGCTGAAAGTGCAGCTTTAACCCAGGCAGGAGCTTGGCTGACCCTTTCACTCAGCATCTCCCGCTCCTCTCCTCACGGTGCTTTTGCTGCCTTTAAAGCCGAACATTTGCACAACAAAGTCCCCAGCCCGAGCAGCCCGGGGCTGGGTGGAACCTCTGCTGCTGCCTGGCTGCACATCGGGCTGGTTCAAGCCTGCCAGCAAGCACGGGAGCACCGGGAGCTCCATACCCCCTCTCTGTGCTTGCAGGGAGAGCCGGGAATCACAGAATCATGGAACAATTTGGGTCCTTCCCTTTGGGAAGGGACCTTAAAGCTCTCCTTGTTCCTCCCCTTGTCACAGGCAGGGCCACCTCCCCCCGTCCCAGGTTGCTCCATGGAAGACTCTGCCTGTGCTGATCAAATAATTCCATTTTCTAGGTGGGACAGACCTGACCTGGCTCATCCTTCCTCTCAGAACTCTTTGTTTTAAACCCCACTATTTAGATGCACCTGACTGTGACATAAATCTGCACCACAGGGCACTTTCTGATCACACACAGGTTTATTAGGGACACCTCTGCTCCCCCAGGTGAGCAGCAAGGTGTTGGCAGCATCAGCTGAGCCTGAGAGGTGCCAGGACAGCTCGGAAGGGATGAGTTGGAGCTGTCCCAGCCTTGCATCTGCCCCATTTTGGGCAGCACTTCTGGATCTGACACCAGCACAGCCTCTGGCCTCCTTAGCTGTCACTTCCTACAGATCTTCCAGGTGCTGGATCCAGGTGGGAGGGCAGAGTGTGGCAGAGCAGGCAGTGGGATGTCTGTGCAGCCCTCCAGCCCCCCAACAGGCAGTGGTGGTTTTGGGAGGCACTTTCATGTAGCAGGTGAGCGCTCAGGCCTCAGAGGCTGTGATAAAATTAATAAAAAAACCCTCAAAAAAGTCCTAAAGGAGCAGCAAAGTCCAGCAGCTCTTCCCAGACATGTTATCCACAGGCAACCCCTTTGAAAATAAGCCAAACCCCTAATTCCATGGCTTCCCTGTTTTGATGAATCCCCAAATGCTTTAAAGGCCTTGCAGGAGAACACACCCCATCCATGCTGAGAGATGCTTTGTATAAATAGCTCATGTACATCTGCTATATACAAAATATCCTGTACAGCGGCCTTCCTTTATTTGGTTGAAGCTCCCAGCATCTCTCCCGAGGGGCTGGGGCAGGAGATGGCAGCAGATGCTCGTGCCCAAGGCCCCAGGCAGTGCAGGCCGCTGGATTTGGGGTGAAAAGCCCCTTTTCCAGCAGTCCCACCAGCTACTCCTTCAGCAGCCCCAACTTCTTGAGCGCCTCGCGCCGGTTCTCGTCGGCCGCGCCCTTCGGGGAGATCTTCACACTCACGGCGGAGCGTGGCGGCCTGGGGAAGCTGGGCAGAGGGTGGGATCTCCTCTTGCTGCTCTTGTCCTTCTCCTCGTGCTCCTTCAGGCCGGCAAAGTCCTTCCCTGCCCCGAGGGAGGCGGGCCGGGGGCGGCTGCGGAGGAAGCTGGGGGCCAGGCGCTCGATGAAGGACATCTTGCCCAGGGAGCTGCTGCTGCTCCTGGCGTTCTGCTCCTTGCTGCTGCCCATGGAGCTGCCCAGCCCCACCCCGGAGCGCTCCAGGGTGTTGGATTTGAAGGGCATCTGCCGGATCCCCGGCACGGAGCCCTCGCCAGGCTGCCCAGGGATGGGGAGCTCCCCGGGGTGGGGATGGAGGTGGGCGCCCGGCTCCCTCCTGTCCTGGGCCAGTCCCAGCTTCTCCAGGGCCTCCCGTCGGGCTTTCTCCTTCTCCTTGGGGTCGAGGTGGCCTGAGTTGCCCTTTTCAGCAGTGCTGTCGCTGGCAGGGCTGGCGTGGGAGGTGGCTGAGGGTGGAGGCGCTGCTTTCACCTTCTGGTTGTGCTCCGTGGCCAGCGGCACGGGGCTGTTCCTGCTGCTTTTCAGGATGATGTTTGGTGGCAATTTCCGCGGTTTGGGGGCAGTTGGAGGCCCACGCTTGGCATCGGGGTCCTGAGGGGCCTCTTCCAGTGTGGATTTCTCTGGGTGGCCCCACGAAGTCCAGATCTTGGTCTCTTTGGCCACGTCCCCCTTGGCATCCGAGCGATGATGGCCGCGTGACCACTCCAGGTCATCCTGGAAGGGCTCTGGAGGTTGGATAATCACAGGCTTCGTGTGGCTTCCTGGGCCGGCTCGGTCCAGCCCGCCCTCCTTGGGCACCTCCTGTGCAGGTTTTCCTGCTGGCACCGTGTGGACATTGCCTTTGCTGCCAGAAGCTCCATTTGCTGCAGGGATGTTCCTCGGCTGGCTGGAACAACCGGGGCTTGGAGCGGCTGCTGGGGCCGAGCTGGGCGAGGCAGAGTTGCTCTGAGCACTCCCGTGTTCAGCCCCACGCTGCTGATCTCTGCTTGCAGGGGCAGCCCCATTCCCCAAATCTGCAAAGACAGGGAGTTGAAGTCACACATGGACACAGAACACCCGTCAGCCCTTCTGGGCCAGCACAGGCACCCAGGGCTCCTCCTCTGATCCCTCCCTGCTGGGGAAATTGGCCTGACAAAGCCTCATTAATCTGTGCTTACTGACACTAAGCACGATACCTGCAAGATATTTAGATATTGTAGAATTTTGAAGCCATTGAGCTGTGGCATCAGCAAATTTTGTAAAATATTCATGTCTAGCTAGGACATTGTCCCGGTTTCTGTATCTGTATCTGGCGTGTGTCTGTACTTGAGAATGAGGCCTGTATGAAACTATTTGGGGAAAGAAATAAATAGATTTTTAAATTGTTTTAATCTTGTGTTAAAATCTTATATGCAGAAGGGCTTCCAGCTCACCTCGGGGCACAGGGCCTTTCCTGGGCTTGGAGGGCTCCCCAGAGTCAGTGTCATCTGTGGACACCCCACTGTCTCCCTCTGCATCCAGGGAGCCAATGGTTTCCTCTAGGAACATCAAACACTCTTTCTCTTCCACAGATAAATAGTCATAGCTGTTGTCACTCTGGAAAAAAGAAGATAAAGCAGGTAAGAAAGAGAGTTTACTTTATACTACATATATATATGAAAGAGGTTTACTTTATACTATATATATAATTTTATATAACTTTATAAATATGTAATTTTTACATATATATTAATATTACATATATTTTAATATATTATATGTTATTTTAATATTTAATATATTTGATGTCCAGGTAGCTTAGACAGCCTGTGACAGCTGCTTAGCCAGCAGCTGTTCAATAACAAGCATTTATAGCTCCAGACACACTAGACAACCTCCTCCAAAAATAAGAAATATATATATATATTTAAAGCCTTTTTTATATTACCCTACTCAGTGGGTCAGAAGGTGGATTATTCTGAACTTGGAAACTTGGCCTCTAACTTTTAGTTCTTTAAATTGAACTGTGAGCAGACAGGTAACAAATCTGTAGATACAGACACCTGCACTGCTCAGCAATGCTGAATCTTAGAAAACACAATAAATACTGAAGGTTTCTGTGCAGGTGATGAACTCTCCTTGTTCTCCCACCAATACCTAAGCAAGAGTTGTTTACTTTTTGTTGTGGTTTGAGCACCAGGAGATGTGTCATTGCAATATCAGATATCAAGGTGATTCCTGCAATCTGTGATAACGAAATGAAGCGCAGGACAGGACGGAATGTGCACCAGATCAACAAGCACAGGGCAGGAATTATCCCAGGTGGAGTTGTTTTGCAGAGACACCTTACCCAAATCTTTTACTGTGCAGTATCACAACCAGTTCTTCCATCCCTATTAAACTCAGAGGGTTTGGTTCTGGTTTGCAATACATCAAATGAAAAGCTGCCAGGACTGAGCTGCTCTCCCACATATCAATTATGCCCCAAGTCAGGCAGGATGTAATTAGCCCATCAGTCTTGGAATCGGCGTTGGGAGACAAACAAGCTTTCGTGGACAGATAGTGAAAAATGACACATCTACACTCATGGTCCAAACTCATCCCTGCCTTAACTGGGGGATTCATCTGGTGCCAGGCAGGAGGAGCTCAGCTCGCTGTCTCCTCCAGGTGTTGTCACTCTGCTTGGAGCCAGTGCCACCAGTTACCCAACTGGTCTGATCCCTGCAGCCCTGGCAGCACAGGAGCCTCTCCAGGGAGAGGATCCCCTCTCCAGGGAGAGGATCCCCTCTCCAGGGATCCTGTCCTGGCCCAGAGCAGCCCCTGCAGCACCGAGGGCTGCTGCACACACCTGGCAGGATGGGAGTGCTCTGGGGCAGGAATTCTTCTGGTCCTGGGGCTGTCTCAGGGCCTCCAGCTGCCTCCAAAGCACCGATGGAGAGCGGATTTGAGCTGAGATCTGCCCCAAATCCTCCTCCAGCTCAGAGGGGTGAGCTGGGCTGGGCACCCCGGGGTTACTCACCCGCTGTGAGTGGTTGGAGGCCGTGCTGACCATGCTGTCACAGCTGCCAGAGTTGCAGCCAGCCATCCCCAGCTCCTTCCTAGGCATGGCACGGGCTGCCCTGGGGGCTGGCACGAGGGGAATATCCCGGCTGGAGCAGGAGAAAGGAGAAGCATTAAATTGTGAGATTCCCCTGGGGGTGACTCAAGCACGCTGGGAGGGAGGACAGGCAGGCTCTGAAGCTGCTGGATGGAGGAATTGTGCTCCATCTTCAGCTGCTGTCTCCAGGAGAAGGCACAGCTGGGCTTTTAAAAATCATCCTTGAAGTTTTCCCCAAAACAGTTGGAAACGGGGTAATCTCTGCACAGCCAGCTGGTGTTGGTGGCTCTCTGCTCACCTCAGAGGGGTGGATAAGGCACAGGAAAAAGCTGTAAGCCCGGCTCAGAAATCCCAGCACCAGCTCCAGCCCTGACTCAGGGGACCTCTTTCCTCTGCCACACCCTGTGCCAGCCCTGCAGCTTGAACTTGTGAACGTGCTGGCCCAAAATGCTGCTGGTTACTCACATCCTCACTCTGTCAGGAGCTTCCTCCTGGCAAGGAGCTGCCTCTGCCACCCTTCCTTGGGGGCCCTGGGGAGGTGTCCCCAGGGAGGTGCCCCCAGGCCTTTGGGGCACACCTGGGTGTGTTTGGGCACAGGGCTGGCACAGCCTGTGGGGAGCAGGGCAGGCTGGGGCTGTGCCCAGGGGGGTTCAGGCAGCACCCCAATGTCCCCTCTGCTCACAGCAGTGTCCCCCTGATGCAGCCCAGACCTCCTGTCACCAGTGGGACCCCAGTGTGGCAGCAGCTGCCTGACAAACAGCCTGGATTTGGGTTTCCAACACTGGGACAGGGGGCCAGGTGGCAGAGGGGACATCCCTGCACAGAGCTCTGCTGAGCACCCACAGAAGGTGTCATTGCTGATGGATGCAAAGCACCAGAGATCCCAAAATTTCCTGGCACCACCAATTAGTCTCCTCCACGTGCACCACCCTGTTTTTGGGAAGGGAACTGGGCTGTGGGGGCGAGAGGGAGCAGCAAAACAAACACCAACACCCCCTCCAAGACACACGGAGCCACGCGAGAGGATTTGCTCCTCGGGAGACAGAGGAGCCCTTTGTGCTGTAACCTGCAGGCTGGAACACACTGCTGCTTTTTTTTTCTTGTAGCAGGATCAGGGAATTAGATCCAGCGATAAGTGAGCAGAACTGGCTGCTTGTTCAGAGCGTTAGACCCTGAAAGAATTCCTTTGTAATTGGAATACGCCGCAAAAATCAGATTTCGACACCCACGCCCTGACAGATCTAATCCTTCCACTCAGGAGGAGTTTAATATTTCAGTCTCAGCTTTGCATTATTTACTGCTTAAGTGACGTTGCAGTAAGTGGTGGCTTTGGAACAGCAGTTCCCTGGATTCTTTGAGCTCAGATCTCTTCATAGCCAGGGATTTGAGCTGTCGGGAAGCAGAGCTGAGCTTGGGGGACTTTAGGCCTCTGCAGGGTTTTGCTGTGCACTGGAACATCCACAAGGTGAAATTTAGGTTTATATCAAAACTGGAGATATAGATTTATAGATTTACATGGTTGTTGTGCTGCTCCCCTCCCAAATTTCAGACAGCAAAACCCTCCTGGGGAAGTGAAAGCCTTGCTGGGACTTGAATGTGCAGCTGGTTGGGGCCAGCAGGGAGGCATTTTCTCCACGAGGATCCCCCCCACCACCAGCCCATTAAAGAAATCATTTTCTCTCATTGAAGCAGCATTTGCAGGGACCTCAAGCAGCTGCCAAAGCTTTGGCACCCACTGGTGCCCAGCTCATGGGAGGCAAAGTTCAGCTGAGCCCGCCGGGCTCTGCGGAGGATCTGCACCGAAACAAGAAGCTCCTTTTCCTGCCCATTGGGTCTCTGGTGTGATTACAGCTCCAGCACGCTCATCCAGCTCAGAAAAGGGGAAAAATCAGTGTTGAAACCCCCAGTTTTAATGATTCAGAAGGATTTTAGTTCCTTCTTTGCGGTGAGTAACAGCCACAAACTAAAAACGCCACTGAGCATTTGATTTAAAAGACATGGTACTCGAAAAGCTCTTTTATAGCTGGGTTTCAGTGCTGTAGCTCTCTTCCCCAACTAAAAACATATTCGGAATAAGCTATTTTTTATTGAAATCCAAAGGCCAGGTCCCTCAGCTCGCGTGGCCGTTGCCATAACTGTCCTTTAAAAGCCCACGGAGCCATCAAAGAGCTGCCGGGTAGCAATTAATGCTAATTGTTCAGAGAAGTGGCTACTTTCTTTCAGCCAGCGCCACTCCAAGCTCTCTATCCCGGGTTAGAAGAGCTCAGTTTTGCTGTCTGGGGCAGAGCAGCCAGACCCCTCCTGCCTGGGAAAGGGCTTTGTCCTGGCCAGCCCCAAACACAACCCAAAGCAAATCCCCCTTTGCAGGCACCGTCCCAGCTCTGAGCAGCCCAGGGGGATGGATCCCAGCTCAGGGGAAAGGGGTCGGGGCAGATCTGAGTTTCCTCCTATCTCAACAAGGAAATGGAGCACCCCAGCAGCTGCCTGGGCTGTTTGCTGTCCCGAGCACAGGTTTCCCCAGCTTTCCTCCCACCTTCAAACCCCCTCGTCCAGCTTTGCTGGTGAGTCCCCCACCACATTTTGCCCTTCCAAAGCAGAGCCCTGCAGGTACCCAGAGCCCCCCAGCAGGAAAACCACAGAACAAGCAGGAACAGAAATTAGTATTAATCTGTTTTGCAGTTTTACCGGGCCGTCCGTCGTTCCGTGCTGCCCAATTCCTTGTCCCAGCCGTGCCTATCCCAGGATTTCTTTGCTGTGTTTGGGCTAACCAAACACAGCCGGGTTACACATTAACTCTGCTCCCCGCTGCAGATAAGGCTGTGCTGCCCAGGTGGGTGCTCGCAGGTACGTCCTGACAGGTGATCCCTGGCCTCTCACCTGCAGCCACAGCGAGTGGAAATCATCCCGCAGCCCTGCCGGGCACCTTTCCTGCTGCTCCGGGCTGGGTCCCGGCGTGGCTGAGCCCCCAGATCCCGCCCGTGCCGAGGCTCGGAGCCGTGCTGGGCGCTGCCAGCGCTGGGTGTGAGCGGGCAGTGCCCGGCAGCTCCGCTCGGTGCCACCCAGCTCCCTCACTTCCCTGCTGTCCCCTGCTGTCCTGGGCACGGAGACTCCTTAATCCGACATCCTGTTCTGCAGCATAGCTGCTCGCTGAGAGCGAGCACCGAGCTGAGCCCGAGCCGAGCCTTGCGCTCGGTAATTAGGCAGGAACGCGTCACCCACAGCAGGGCTCTGCTCCCAGTGCTTCCAGCAGGGATGCTCGGGGTAGGAGCTGCTTCCTGCTCGGCTCTCAAAACAGCCTGGGCTGGGACAGGTCGCTGCTTGCATCTCACCGCAGCTTCCCAGAGGCCAAAAGTTTGCCGCCTGCAAAGGAAGGAGGGTGTAAAGACAGGCAGAAAGTGTTTTGGAAGGGAAGCTTCAGCACGGATTTATTTACGTGCTGCAGGATGGGGTGCCCGGCTCTGCCACGCTCCGAGGCTCCTTCTGCCAGTCCCGACCTGCAGCTGCTTTTGCCCCAGTTGGCACCGTTCCCTGTGGGCACCAAAACCCTCTGCAAGCTCCTTCCCTTTGCTGGGGACTCCTTCCCAGGCAGTCTGAGGTCAGTTCCTGGAGCTCTGGTGAAAGTTAAAGCCCCCCAAGGTGCCCATCAGGCTCATCCCCACACTGACACCCTCTCAAAAACTCTGCTGGGGCATTTTTCCAGCAGCATCTCCTGCTCTGAGCCCCCGGGTGCCACCTCTGCTGCCTCCTCCAAAGGGGGGCCCAGATGTCCCCACCCTGTGCAGGGTGACACCGACCCCAGCCCGGGTGGTGCTGCAGGGGCAGGCAGAGAACAGCAGAGCCTCCTTTTTACTCTGCCTTTGGGCTCTGTTACTAAAATTGGAGCTTTTCCTGCTGATCAACAATGCTTTGGCCATTCTCTACACACAGCATGGACTTGTACCTGCTTGACAAGGTGCTGCTCACTGCAAATCCACAAACACCCTGCAGGAAATTTCCAGGGCTGACACAGCTGCCGGATTCATTCACATTTCCACGCTCCAACGATTTTTTTTTTTCTTTAGTTTGTATTTTTAGCAAAAGGCTGTGTTGCCATACACGTTCCCTGCTCCACAGAACGGGGAAGTGGAAACATCAGCCAATTAAAGCCAGGGGAAGATGGAAGGAGAGCAGATGAGCCAGAGGCAAATCTGAGCCCAGCCGACTGCTGTTCCAGGAGGGAACGTGTGCTGGGGAGCAAATCAACAAAGCAGAGGCTGCTGAGAGCCCCAGCCAGCCCCAGCCCTTGCTGCTCTCCCACGCTGGCCTGCAGCTGCTGAGGGATGGGGATGCAGCACCTCGGGAGCTGCTGGAGCCTTGTGACAACCAGGGACTGAGGGCAGGATTGGTGCCAGTGCTTCAGGAGCTGTGCTGGATGGCACGGCATCGACGGAGTTTAAATGTGATATTAATGAAGTGGGTTTGATTGCTAATTAATGAATTAGTTTTGATTTGAAGTGGAAGCTTTAGAGCTGCGTGGGTTTTGTGGAGTTGTGCGCGGTGCTGAGGCTGCTCTGAGGGAGGGAGGAAATCAAAGCCGGGGTGATTTTGTTGTTGCAGTGCCAGCAGGGAGTGAGGGAGCAGCAGCACGGGCGAGGGGTGCCCTGACACCTGCAGGACTCCAGGCTGGGCAGTCAAACAGGCAGAGCTGGCTGCCTGCAGTGGGTCAGGAAAGTGCCACCATCCATCAGGAGAAATCTCGAGCTCCTCTGAATCAGGAGCCCAGAAAGAACCTGTTCTTTTTCCACATTCCTCTCCCTCCAACAAATATAAATAGCTCTAACCCAAAATAAGGTGTGATTTCACATAGATGGCATGAAGGCTATGCCATCTATGGAGGAGTCAGATGATGCAGAGAAAACTTCCCAGTGCCCTGGAAGGACTTTGGCAGCTTCACAGCCCTGCTGAGCCTCACCCTGTTCCTAAACACGAGGGCACAAGTGACTCAGGCCTGGCCCCGAAGGAGGAGCATCCACACGGCGTCACTGATAAGATTCCTGTCAAGGTAAGGACATTTCTTTGACTCCCTGGGACTCTTGGGCACTTTCCTTCGCCCAAATCGCAGGCACAGCCTGTGTGCTGACAGGTCAGTCATGGAAAATAGCACTTAGTTAATGCCTCCTGTTGCACAGCACTCATTAAACCTTCCTATGGCCCAGGAGCTCTATTTATTATCCTGTTTGACAGAAAAAGAGCTGGAGAAGGGAGGTGAGGTGCTCCCATAGCTTGCTTACCATTAACACCAGAAGTGAGAAGGCAGGTCTCAAGCTTTAATGGTTCCCCAACATTTTCCTCAAGACTTTAATTAAAAATAACAGACAAGGGCACTGTGATATTGGGCAACCTGATTTTGTTAACTCCTCTACTGTATTCCTGTTTCAGGGAGCATGTGGTGCTCAGACAGCTGCAACAGCAGGACTGATTTCACTCAATCTGAAGGAATTTTATTTGGAGCAAACCTGATGGCAGTTTTAGAGCTGGATGCAAAGTTTGATTTAAAATGCGGGCAGACGTTTAATTGCACAGCAGCTGCAATTTTCCAAACAGCAAGCTGACAACTTTTAGTTCCTCTTCTGGAGAGTTTCCTTGGCAGGGAGAGGTTCCCAGGGCTGGCCCATGGGTGGGTTCTGCAGTGAAATCAGCCCCACACAGATGATTCAGCACCGGTGTGGCAGTCTGATTTCTCAGAACCTCCCCCAGCTCCAGGCAGGCAGCAGAGACCTTCTGCTCTCTCCTCCTCCAGCCCCTCCCAGGAGGAGAAGGGCAAACACAACACTCAGAGAGGTTCCAGTCCCACTGGGGGTTGGTTGCCCCAGAACAGATCCCAGTTCAGAGCTGGGATATTCTCCAGGAGAGCAGGACGGGTACAGGAGATTGTCCCCAACCTGTCACAAGTGGCTCCTGCTGTGCCTGTGCTCAGGGGAAGGTGCTGGTTTGAGATGTACCATGGAACAAGATGTTCCTTTCTCAGTGCTCTCCCCAGAAATTGCTCTTTTGATAGGAGTTTACTCAGAACTTCAGAATTAGGTTTGTCCTTCAGAAATTCCAGTTATTACTGATTTTCTCCCCAGACTGCTCTTTCAGTCTGTTGCACCCATGGAGTAGATCTGTGTAATACTGGACACAAATATTTATGAAGTTGGCTTAATAATCTGTATATTTCAGTGCATAAAAGATTCTGGAGGGATGTAAAACTCTCCTTACAGCTGAGTCCTGATATCTCAGGTACCATATTTCACAGAATCCCAGACTGGTTTGGCTTGGAAAGGACCTTGAAGCTCATCTCATCCCATTCTGATATTCAGAGTTCATCCCACCACTAGAAGGATGCCATTTTTGGGATAATTCCCTGACTGTATCATTAAGGGCAGGAAATTCCTAGTTAAAAAGTATTAAAAAACCACCCTAATAATAATTTCTAAAAAAAAAAGGAGTCGTACTTTAAATCTATCCAGACTTTATATTTTAAATAATGGATATACTTTTTGTTTGGGAAAGTTTAGGAGAGTAAGGAGAAATTCTTCTTGCAGTCAGTACCAAGGACTTGTTCTTTGTCAGCCTGTCACAATATCAACTTTTACAACCACAAATTACAGTTTTTTTTTTTTTATCCAAAGAGATTTTATTTTCTAGGCAACAAAAGAAAACATCCAAGCAGTGATAGTGACACATCTCCCTCCAATGGAACTGATTCTCTGTTAGCAGATTCCCAATGCAAACATGATCTAGCAAAGCTCAACACTCTGGATTAAATAAAGCTCATTTTTCAAATACTGCAACTGAGAAATACCAGAAAAAAAAAAATTTACACACTTTGAGAAATCCATCCGGGACACAAAGCTAAAATCTAAGGGTTGCTCCCCAAAGTGAAGGCAGACAATAAATATGGATCTTCCACTTGTGTTTCAAAGACACCTCATGCACCTCTCTGAGGTAGGTATTGTGTCCACGTGACAGATGGCAAAGGGGGAGGATCAGCTCCTTGTCCCAGGCATGTCCCCTTGCCAGGCAAAGCTGAGAGCACACCTGGGGCTTGCCAGTCTCTTGGTCTCGTTCCTAGCCAGTATTTCAGCTCAAGTAGTTATAACACAGTGTAATCTTAGAGTTCCTTTGAACTGTCAGCTATTTCTGGAGGTTTTTAAGCATCAGCTTCTACAGGGCTGGGTTTAATGTTGGGTTTTGGGGGGTTTTTATCTTCTTTTCCTAATGACAGGCTAAAAGCAGAGTGGGGTTTAACACTGGAAGCTAAGTGGCTTTCTATAGGGAACTCCCAGCAGTGCTAATGTGTGTTTTAATACTGAATTAAAAACAAACCCTGTCCATAGTGCTCGGGGTGATTCTAGGTTGTTTCATTATTCATGCCTTAATTCAGCAAAGCACTTATGTCATTATGTTCTTTCTTCTGTAAAACCCTCCTGTATTTCAAGATCCAACTGGGAGCCTCTGCTGAGAACTAGGAATATGATTTTTGCAGAAAAGGTGGTGTTGCTGCACCAGTTTGGTCAGGTGCCTGAGGGAGCAGAGGCCTTCCAAGGTGGGTTTTAGGTTCCACGTGGAAAGTGGGTTTATTTCTGCCTCAGTCCCAAGACCCCTTGGTTCTTGCTCCCCAGTCTGAAAGTGCAAGGAAGGTCATTCAAAACAGTAACAGAAGAATGGCAGGCAAAGGATATTTTAAAATTCAAGAAACAAGGATGTGTTGCAGGCATTTCAAAGGAAAGAAAAAACAACATAAATCCCCTTCAGTAATATGCACCTTTACAGCACCTTTTAAAAGGCCTCAGAAGCACTTGCTGTTAAGCTTCACAACCCCACTGTGAGGTAAGATATTCCAATTAAACCAATTTCACCTTCCCTGATTCTGAACAGTCCAAGGAGTGGGGCACTTTTCCCAGCTTATTTTGTTCTGCATATTCAGAACATTCTGAATATTCTGCACCCTTCATTATCACAATGAAAGTCTCGCTACTGCACAGTCAGTGGTGACAAATCAAACACATTAAGGCAGAAAGCAGATGGAATTTCAAGCCTCCCTTCTGGCTCTGGCCTTCAGAGGGCAAAACTTTTTACCAGCAAAGAGTGAGAACTCAACCTTAAAGTGCTCATTTACAGTATTTGGAAACTGGAACAGCTTAGTAACACCACGGCCGTGATTGGCTCTACTCAAGTAAAATATTCAATGTATTTAACAGATGCAAATTAAGTCACTTCCCTAACTACTCACTTCCCTCTTGCAGGAATTTCCAATGCTATTATGAAGAAGAGTCCCAAGTATTCCAGGAAACATGCTTATGCTCTGATGCAGTGTAAACACCAGGGGGTTGAGAGTTATTTTTCAAGCAACTAAAAGCTACCTACGGAGGATTAGTAAGTTTTACTCAACACTTATCCATCTACTCATTAATTTAAAGGCTACCTTAAAGCTTAGAGGCCATTGCTTTCCCTAAAGTTCTCTGCACACAAACTACACAGTCTATTCCTGATGGCATAGGGCAGCTCAGAGATGCTCTTCCCACTACAAGTTGTATTTTGATATTGTACTTGATATTTCCATCACAAATCATGCACCACACGAGCAGTTTCCCCTCATGTGTGCAGAGCCTAATTCTCAGTGTGTTTCCCAAAGCTTCAGATTACTTGAATTACCCTGAAAATGTACATCCAGCACCTCAGAGGTGGGTTTGGACAAGCCTGGCTGCGTCTCCCTGCTCAGATCACACACACACACGCCAGGTGATGAAATCAAGGTGTGCCTGCCACTGTCCACCACCTGCCCGAGTGCCATCCCTCAGCATCCCTACTCCCAAATCTGTGCGTTGGCCACCACGAAGTTAATTCGCTTTTCAAGCTCTGTGAACGGAATTTTATGATTACAAACAGCTTATCTGCGACTCTGGAATTTGATTCCGGAGCGGTGAGGTAGTCGATGGCACCCTCCTGCTGGCCGCTGCCGAGCTCACACCTCCCCAAAGTTGGTGTGTCCAGTCTCCTTGGCGTGCTCCCTGGCCTCCAGCTGCCCCGTCAGTCCCTTCTGGCACACCATGCAGCGCAGGGCGAAGCGGTTCACGTCGGTGAACTGCCGCTTCCTGCGCGCCTCATCCGCCAGCTCCAGCGCCTGCGCCAGCACCACGTCATCGCTGCTGGGGAAAATGGTCTGGGGGGGCAGGTCAGAGCCGGGCAGGCGGCGCTCCAGGGGGTCGTAGTGGATCCCGTCGTAGATCAGCAGCACGCGCTTGCTGTAGCCCGCGTCCTCGCCGAAGCGGTCGATGCGCACGGTCTGCGTGTCCACCACGCAGATCTCGCACTGGTAGAACTTGGAGAGGATGGACACCTCGATGGCTCCCCCCCAGGTCTCCTCCCTGCGGATCCAGTCACAGTACTCCCTGTTGGTTTTGCCCAGCACGGCCTCGCAGTAGGACTCGGGGTCGCTGGCCACGATCTGGGCGATGAGGTTGCGCATCTCCGGGGCGCAGCCCGGGTCGTACACGCCGCCCTCCACCACGTAGGACACGCTGGTGAACAGGCAGGAGTTGTCTGCTGGCACCACCCTCCTGGCCAGCACGGGCACGGCTTCCCTGACGGGCTGGGACATTGCTTTTTTGGCCACCACGGGTGGGTCGGGCTCAGGTTTGGATGTGTCCTCTTCCACTATGAGAGTGTCACCTGGCAGACAGGAGGAGGGACACAAAGGGGGGACTTTAAGCTGCTGCTGCTCCTCAAACACGACAACACGGCTGTGCTGTCACTGCCGAGGATCACGGAAGAGAATCACAGAATGCTCTGGGGGTCTCAAACATCACCCAGTGCCACGGGCAGGGACACTTTCCACCAGCCCAGGCTGCTCCGAGCCCCGTCCGATCTGGCCGCGGACCCCTCCGCCCGTTTCCCCNCTGAGGTCGAGGCTGCGCGGCGGGAAGCCGTGCAGGAGGCGCTGCGCGGGGGCGGGCACTCCGGTGAGCGCGGCGAGCGCGGCCTGCATGTCGCGGAGGCGGGAGTGCGGCGACAGCCCCGGCAGCGCGTGCGAGCCGCTCCGGGCCTTGCAGCGCAGCCGCAGCATCCTCGGGGCCGCCGCCGCACCGGCCGCCGCCGCTTCCGCTTCCGGCCCGCGCCCGCCCCGCTCTCGCGNCGGCTGTGCTGTCACTGCCGAGGATCACGGAAGAGAATCACAGAATGCTCTGGGGGTCTCAAACATCACCCAGTGCCACGGGCAGGGACACTTTCCACCAGCCCAGGCTGCTCCGAGCCCCGTCCGATCTGGCCGCGGACCCCTCCGCCCGTTTCCCCCGGCTCGGCTCGGTATCCCGCTGGGAAACAGCCTCAGCCAACAGCCGCCGGCACCACAACGGTCCCCGCGGGACTCACCTGGCGTGGCCCGGTCCCCGTCCCCTCCAGCCCCGCGCGCTTCTCCCCGCGGACCCCTGGAACGCGGCTAAAGCACCGGCGGCACCTCCAGCGAGCAGGGAGCGCTGCGGAGCCGGCGCCGGCACCTCCCCGGGAGCAGGAACCGGCCCGACCGCCGGTTGATGACGGGCGTGCGCGCCACGGCCTCTTTAATTAACGTAATTGCAGCCGGCGGGGCAGCCGAGCCCGCAAAGCGCCGCCCCCCCGGGGGCCCTCACCCGAGTGGATGCCGAGCTCGCCGAGCCGCCGCTCGCCGTCGCTGAGGTCGAGGCTGCGCGGCGGGAAGCCGTGCAGGAGGCGCTGCGCGGGGGCGGGCACTCCGGTGAGCGCGGCGAGCGCGGCCTGCATGTCGCGGAGGCGGGAGTGCGGCGACAGCCCCGGCAGCGCGTGCGAGCCGCTCCGGGCCTTGCAGCGCAGCCGCAGCATCCTCGGGGCCGCCGCCGCACCGGCCGCCGCCGCTTCCGCTTCCGGCCCGCGCCCGCCCCGCTCTCGCGACAGCACGC